>CM065486.1:38926759-39081484 GCA_032873175.1 Leptopilina drosophilae | reverse complement strand
TTAATTTAATTAAAAATTTTTTTTTTTTTTTGAATAATTGAATTCTGAAAAAAAATTTTATTAAAATTTTAAATTGAAAATAATTGAAATCCAATTGGAAACTTTTATTATTTATGAAAATAATTATATTCTTGCAACCAATTTTATTGAAATTTTTCAAACAATTGAAATTCTGTAAAAAATGTTATAATTTATAAAAATAGTATTGAAACTTTCAGAAATAATTATTTAATTTTTCTAAAAAAAAATCTTTACTAAACTTTTTAAAAAAATTTTCATGAATTTTGATTGAAATTTAATTTTTCCAAGGAATTTTATTATTTACAAAAATTCAGTAATTATTGTTAAGAAATTAATTGTCCGTTTTGAAAATAATTTATTTTTTCCAGAAAATTTTAATACATTTTTAAAAATAATTCAATTCCTTGAAGAAATGTTATAAAAAAAAAAAATAATAAAAATAGTAAAAAAGAAAAATATAATTGAAATCTTTTTGTGAAATTGAATGAAAAATATTTAAAAAATTATTGAATGTTCCAAAAAGTTTTATAATTTAAAAATTTGTTGATTATAAAAAATAAGTGAATAAATAAAAATTGTTCAAGTCCGAAAAGACTAAAAATAGTTAAATAATAAAATAAAAATATTAATTACAACTATTACAATAAAATAATGAAAAAAAAAATAATTTTGCGAAAGTGATGACGTCTGTAAATAATGAACTGTGTTTGAATGCTACCGGTGTTTGCGGCTAATATCTTTTGAACTTAACTTTTCGATCGACGAAAAATGACTTTGCAGAATCTCTCGAATCATGTCTACATGTATCTTTAAAAAAAAAAAAAAAAAAAAATACGTCCTGAGAAAATCTCATTCTCAGACGAGAATGAAAAGTCTATATATCGCTTTAACAAAAAAAAAAAAAAAAGAAACACAAAGTTAATTTCAAGACTTCCTGTCAGTGAAAAAAAATATTCTCAAATTTAAAGGAAATGAAGTTTATTGAGGCCTCGTGATGAATTTTCAAAAATCATTTAATAATTTGTGTGAGAAAAAATTGTATTTACAAAGTTTTTAATTTTTCGTAATATAAAAATTTTTTCTTTTAATTCTTGATGATTATAATGGACAATTGTTTAATAAATTAAATTTATACATTCGTCTTTTGCTTTAATAAAAAAAAAACTTTAAAAAAACCAGCAAATTCCTTTAAAAAAATAAAAAGAAAAAAAAAATTTGTTATGAAAAAAAATTAAAGTTATATTTGAAGAAACAATTTTATTTATTGGTATAAATTATAATTATTATATTGTTTTTTATTATTACGTTGTTTTTTATTATTATATTATTTTTTATTATTATATTGTTTTTTATTTTATATTGTTTTTTGTTATTATATTATTTTTTATTATTATATTATTTTTTATTTTATATTGTTTTTTGTTATTATATTATTTTTTATTATTATATTGTTTTTTATTTTATATTGTTTTTTGTTATTATATTATTCCTTATTTTTATATATATTTTTTTTATTACTTTAAGTTAACTTTAACTTTGGAAATTCTTTTTTTTTTCTTTTTTGAAATATGACTAAACTATATAATAATAAAAAAAAGGGGAAAAAAATTCTGTGACAAAATTTTTTTTAAAAAAAACCAGACTATATATTATTTTGTGTAATATATTGACTACCGTTTATGGTGAAGGACGACTTTTTTTTTTTTTTTTTTTTTCTTGTAAAACCAAATTTTATAACTTTCCCAATAAAATTTACGAGACCTGCGGGTTTTCACTTTCGTTTTGCGGGAGTTGAAAGTCCATTGGAATATTCTTGGCCCTGGTGACCCAGTAATTTTCTACCCATACAGGAAGAAGGGCTCTCTTCATTGTTCACTTGATTTTCTGTGCAAATTTTTGAATTATGGCAGGAATTTTTCGAAAATTCTCCCATCTGCTCACACACTGTGAGCATAAAATTAAATAAGTGGAAAAATAAATTTTTTTTTACTTTTTTTTTAGACAATAAAAAAAATTTTTTTGTTAAAGTTAAGTTAATATTTTATTTTTTAATTTTTATTTTGACTTCATTAAGTCAAAGTGTAAAATTGAGTTAGAGTCAAAAGGAAAGTCAGAGTCAAAGTTAAAGTAAAAAAAAATAAAATAAAAATAAAAAAAAAATAAATAAAAAAAAATAAATAAAAAAAAATAAAAAAATTAAAAAAAAATAAAAAAAAAAATAAAAAAAATAAAAAAAAATAAAAAAAATAAATAAAAAAAAACGTTAATCTCAAAGTCAAAGTCAGAGTCAGAATTAGATTCTAAGTGAAATTCAAAGTCAAAGTTCGAGTCAAAGCCAGAGTCAAAATAAAAGTCAATGTTGTAAATTGAAAGTAAAAGTGGAAAAAAATTAAATTTAAACTTAACTTTTTCTCCTCGTTGTGAAAAATAGTGTAAGAGAGTGAAAGAGAGAGAGAGAGAAAAAAAAATGAAATTTTAATGGAACGGGAGAAAATTCTAAAGCTCAATGGGGTTCATTGTAACAATTTTCTTCTTAGAAGTGAATACACGTTCCAATAAGGACGTCATGGCTACTGACCTAATTTCAATTTTGACCTTGAATCCTTGAAAAAATCCTGAGAATTTCCCTCAAGCTTTTTTGAATCGCAAACATTCATTACATTCTCGAAATGCCAAAAGAAATTCCAAATTTTTCTTTAAAATGGAAAATTTACGAAGATGTTTTTTTCTAAATTTTTCTTATTTAATAATTAAAAAAAGTAGTTTCATTTATTAAATTAAATATATAAAATAAAATAAAAATTTTTATTGGCTTTATTCTATTTATTGGAGTAGTAATCAAACAATTAGGTTATTAATAGTTAATCTTTTTTTTATTTATTTATGACGCGCTCTTTAAGATTGAAAAAAATTTGAGGTTATGTTAGTTACTTTTAGGATGAAAATGGACAAATAGAATAAAGTTTGAACATAAATTAATAATATTCAAATGTTTATTATATCTGAAATAATTAATAAAAATTGTATTCAATGATATACAATAAAATAGAAATTTTTGAAATAGGGAAAAAATAATACAAACATAACCTAAAAGTAATTTTCTTTCTTTTTGTAACTTTCTTTAGAACGGATCATATTTTTTCATTAAGAATATTATTTATTTGTTTAGTTATTTATTAAAATAATAATTTAATTAATAATTATTGTCAATTTATTAATTGATTTATAATTAATAAAACTAATTAATTTAAACTAATAACTAATGAAACTTATAACAATAATTATAATTCTTTTTAATTATTACTAATCTCCTTATTTTTCTTGTGTTTATTATTATTATTAATATTATTATTACATTTTTTAATTTGTCATTTTTTAATTTTATTATTATTTATATTCATAATTATTATTTGAATATTAAGAACATAACCTAAAAAAATTATTATTAATTATTAATATATATGTATAATATATATGTATAATATATATTATTAATATATATATATTATTATTATTATTTTTAATTATTTTTTAAAAATAATTTGCTTCTTTTGATAACTTTCTATGAAATGAGTCACATTTATTTATTATAAAAAAATAATACTGATTTTAAAATAATTATATCATTAAATAATTACTTTTTTATTTAAAAATATTATTCATTTATTTATTTATCAAAATGAACAATTTAATTCAGAATTATTTAATATTTATTAATTCATTTTAATTAACATTGTAACTTAATAAAACAATTAACAATAGTAATAAATTTTTTAATTATTATTGTTAATGTCATTTTTATTTTTTATTTTTATTTCTTCTTCTTCTTCTTATTATTATTATTATATTTTTTTAACAATTTTCTTTTATTATTTTTTATTATTGTTTTTGTTTATAATTATTTGTTTTTTCATTATTTTACTTTTTAGAGTTATTTAAAAATGTTTATGAACGGTTTTATTATTTCTTTTTATCATTTTTGTTTATTATACTATTTTTTTTATTTTTATCAACGTTTTTTGAATTTTTTTAATTTCCTTCTTCGGTTTTGTTTTCCTTTTTTTTTATCAAAAACTGTTGTAAGGCTCTTTAACTAGACTCTTAATCCTTGGAAGTTTACTCCTAAAAATCCAACTCCAGCCTGAGCCTTGAATTATTTTTTCCATTTTTACATCATATTGTCCCGGGCATGGACGAATTTCCCCAAAACCCAATTTTTTCTCTCTCTCCAATGATTTTCCAAAAGGACAATTATTATTTTTTAATATTCTTGTTTTTTTCCCTTTTTCCAAATTATAGTGCCCCGGTCCTGGACCAATTGTTCCTAATTTTGGAAAACTGCACCAAAAAAAATTGTGTTATTCAATTATAAATTTATTTATTTAAAAAAAAAATAACAGTAAATGTAAAATTTTTTAGTGTTAAATTACAAATTTTTTCAAACAATTAAAAATACTTTTATAATTATAAAATTATTATTATTAATTATTATTATTTTACTTTTTTTTTATACTTTTTTTTTTTTTTAAATCGAAATTCTGTTTTGTTTTTAATATGCATTGTAAAAAATATTTTGTTGTTTTATTAAAACAAATAAAAAAATTTATTCCAAAAAATTGTTATTTTTTGAATAAGTATAGGAAGAAAAAAAGTACCGTGCAGATTTTCCGAAAATTCCTTTAAAATTATTTGACTTGTGTAGTAATTTTTCAATTTCGCCGGGCAATTTTTTTGGCCACGTGGAATTTTGGAAACTTTCTGGCGCAGTAAAATATCCCTTCACTGATGAATAATCCCTGGGACCTGGTTAAAAAAATGTTTTTTTATTTATTTATTCAATTTAATAATTTATTTATTTATTTCGTAAAATATTAATTAACTAATTTATTTAACATAAAAAAAATTTATTTATTTAACATAATAATTATTTATTTATTTAACATAATAAATATTTATTTATTTAACATAATAAATATTTATTTATTTAACATAATAAATATTTATTTATTTAACATAATAAATATTTATTTATTTAATATAATAATTATTTATTTATTTAACATAATAATTATTTACTTCTTTAACAAAATGATTTACTTCTTTAAAATAATATTCTTTAGTTTGAATATTAAATACCATTTTAATTTATTTGTTTAATTTGTACTCAAAATATTTATGAATATCATTAAAAAAAATGTTTTTAAACTAAAATTTTTTTTTATATTTCGACCATATTTTTTAAAAACATTTTTCAAATACAAAATAAAGAAGAAATTAGAAAAAATTTAAAAAAAAATTTTTGTTTAAGACAATTTTTTTTGAACCTGTAAATAAATCGTAGGGTCCTCGTTTTCCAGTTTGTTTCCGTATAAAATTATCCAAAGAATTCGGATAGTTAATTTTATATCTGAAATTAATAAAAAGATATTTTTTAATGAAAAAAAAAAATTTCCACCTTAACGAGGATCGAACCCCAAAATTGCAGTTGCAGACACGTTAATTTACGTGACTAAACGCCATCAGCCACGAAGAAAGTTTAAAGCAATTTTTCCTTTTTCGCAATATTGTGAATTTATTGCGTTTCTAAGCAATTTTGTTTATTGTAAAAACAAAATTTAATTTTAATTGTTGACAAAACAGAAACAATTGCAAGGATTTGATAAAGTTTTTGTTGAGTAAGCAAAATAAATTTACCTATTAGGCGCTAAGGAAACGGATTTTACTTTTGGAATTCTAGGGGCCAATCCATCAAATTCAAAAGTTGGTCGTGTAGAAAGTCCCTTTCTTTTTTTATTTTCAATAAAATAATAAGGATTGTGATTTACACCAACATAACCTAAAAATTAATAATATTTAAATGAAAATTGAAAAGAATTTAAATTGATTTTTCTACTATTTTCATTTTATTTCAATAAAAAATATTTATTAATATTTATTTCTATTCATTTCTATTTATTTCTATTTATTTCTATTTATTTCTATTTATTTCTATTTATTTACTTATATTATTTATATTTTTATTTGTTTACATTGATTTATTATTTATTTACTATTTTTATTTTCCTTATTTTCCTTTTTACTAAAATAAAAGAAATGTTTTTTTGATTTTTAATCCAAATTATTTAATAATTAAAAATCAACAATTTTTTATTTTCTTGATTATTTTTTTTAGAAATAAAAATAATTAAATATTATTTTGTAAATTATTCACCAGGGCCAGGTGTGGAAAATTTAGCACTCCTCAAAAATCGAGACGTTGTTCCAAAGCCAAAATTTTTTTTCACACTCGTTCCAGTTTTATTTATAAAAATTTCTGGCCATTGACTAATTTCATAAGACCCCGGGCCAATAGTTTTCGATTTTGAATTTTTGGCAAATTTTTCAAAAAGTTTCCAATTTTTTTCTATGCTACTTCTCCTAATGGTGACAATAATTTCATTCAATTTTAAAATTACGTTTTTTCCATTCGTTTAAATATTTTGCAATTTTTTTTGTTTTTTAATAAAGTTGCAATTTTTTTTATTACCAAAAACTATTAAATTTGTTTTAGTTTTTTAACCTTTAATATTAAGTTTGTTGTTGAAAATTAATTATTACTTAAATTTTTAATATTATTAGGCATTTTTTTACTTTATTTATTACTATTGAGAAATTAATGGCTAAGAAAAAATGTTTTCAATAATTTTTGCAAAATTCTCTGCGATGGGGATCGAACCCTTGACAGACGCAGAGAAATTGTAATGCACAAGCGCTTTCGGCTACGACGCAAGAATTATTATTTTAATTTTTCTTTCACTTCTCTTCATATCAGGTAAGAAAAAATTATTTTATTTAATTAAAAATAAGTGATATTTGTTATTAATTTCAGTAATTTATTATTAATGATTTAAAAATATGAAAATAAGATAAAAATATTTATTTTTTCGATTTTATTACATTTTATTAAATAAATAGAAAATTAATAACAAATATTAGAAAATGGTTATAATCCGGTAGTAGATAATAATTATTTTTAACTATAGAAAAACAGTTTATAAATAAATATTAAATAAAAAGATTATTATAAATAATAATTAATTATCTTTATGTAGTTAAAACTTTATTATTTATAAATTTAAAATCTTTTATAAACAATTTATTTTTACATTTATTATTTTATTTTTAATTTAATTATTTTAATTTGTTTATTATTAATTATTACTAATAAAAGGCGTTAATAATTATTATTAATGTTGAATAATTTTAAAAAAACAATAATAATAACAATAATAATAATAATTATTAAAAATTAAAAAACAATGTTAATAATAATAATAATTATTACTATTATTATAACTAATTAAAAAATACTGTTAATAATAATCATTAATTAAAAATTAAATATTAATTAAATTAATTAAAAACTGAATAATTGCGGAATTTTATTTTAATTCAAAATAAAAAATACGTAAATATTTAATTAATTATTACCTGCTGTTTTTTTGTTTAATAACGGGAATAGCCTCATAATCGTGTGAACCAATTGTAATTGTTTCGCACGCCGATTGTACGGCTAATTGTGAACTCAATTTTACACCAATATTTGAAGTTTGCAGAGATTTTTTCCCTTTTCGTGAATATTTTCTGCAATGCCATCTGTGGTCACTTGGTTCAACTATAAACACCATATTTTACTTCTATTAAAATTGTAAATTTTTTACTAACAATAATTTTTCCTCAAAAAAAAACAACTTTTTTGTCAATGATAAAAAAAAATAATTTCTTTCTTGGTTAAAAACAAATGAATTGAGATAAATTTCTATTTTGCTTTTTTTCCTAACAAATATTAATTTTTTTTACCTTTTGATGGTAATTAGCGAAATGTTGCGAGTAAACTACTTACCTCTTGATGGTAATCGCAGATAAAAATAGAAAAAAATCTGCTTTACCCTTTAAAGATAATTGAGAAAGTGATAAATTATTTATCCTTTGATAATAATTGTTGAAAAAATTGTAATAAAAAATTTTTAACAATAAATAATAAATAAAAACAATAATAATAAATAATAAATAAATAATAATAAATAAATAATAGTAAATAATAAATAATTAATAAATAATAATAAATAAATAATAAAAAAAGATTAAAACTAAAAATTATAAAACTATAAAGAAATAAATAATTAATAAATAATAATAAATAATAAATAAAAAAAGATTAAAACTAAAAATTATAAAACTATAAAGAAATAAAGAATAAATAAAAACTAGAAAGTAAATAAAAATAAATAATTTACTAAAAAATATATATAAATAGATTTTGTTTTTAATTTATTTATATAATAGAGATAAATAATAATAATAATAATAATAATAATAATAATAATAATAATAAAGTTTGTTTATATTTATTTATTTTATTTATTTAATTAATAGACGAGAATAATAATAATAACAAACTTATAATAATAATTAAAAAAATAATTTTAATTGTAATTGTAAAAAGTAACTATTTTCCCTTCGATGGTAATAATTAAACTAAAAATTCGATTATTACCGTTAGAGGATATTTTTCCTGCAGTTTTCTTCCTTACCAACTTAGGATAATTAAATAATATTTTTCCACAAATTTACCATCATGAGGTAAAGAATTATCACCGAAAATTTATTTTATCTTCAAATTGACTCAATTTAAATCTGAAAAAGTTCTTGCAAAAACTATTTTTCGAATTTAGGAACAAAATATGTTCTTTTTTCTTTCATAAAGTTTGACAATTTGAACAGAAACAATTAAAAAACAAAGAAAATACTAAAAAAATAAATAAAAAATTAAGTAAGTAAAAAATAAAATAAATGAAATGTGAAATCAAAATAAAAAAAATAAATAAATAAAAAAAATTGTTTAATCGAAATTTTTCAAGTAAAACGGAAAAAGAATTTCCTATTCTTTTTGTCTAATATAAAGTGGTAATAATAATATTTCTTTATCCACGTGGGAGAAAAAAAAAATATCGTATAATTTTCTGTATTTATTTATTTTATTTTTTTTTTTTTGCAATTTGCTGAGGGCACAAGCACGTAGGTAAGTTTCGTGAGATATAAGATAATAATCGGGGTTGATATTTACTACTATGAAACCCTGCCTTAGACACTGCCTGTCGATTGACTTCCGGTTTCCGTTTCCCTTTTCAGGAAGACAGTACGACAATGATGAGGCGTGGCTTGTGTCGATAAAAATAGAATAATTCACTTGCGTAGAGAATTAAAAAAAAGGAGAAAATTTATTTTTATATATTCATCAGTTTTTCCGTCATTCAATAATTTTTTTTTATTGTTACAAACATAATTTATTTCGTTAATTATAAAAAAATGGCACAAAAATGGCATAAAGACCAAAATTCACTTGTTTTGAGAATTTAAAGAAAAATTAGTTTTATTTACACAATTTTTCTTTCGTTTTTCAATTTTTTTTGTTAGTTATAGAAAATGGCACAAAAATGGCATAGGAAAAAAATTCACATACTTTAAGAATAACAAAAATTAGTTCTATTTACACAATTTTTCTATCGTTTCTCAATTTTTTTTATCGTTTTAAGAAAATGTTACAAAAATGGCATAAAAAAATTCACTTGCTTAGAGAATTTAAAAAAGAACTAGTTTTATTTATACAATTTTTTTTCTCTATCAATTATTTTTTTCGTCAATTATAAAAAAATGGCACAAAAATGGCATAAACTCAAAATTCACTTGCTTCGAGAGTTAAAGAAAAATTAGTTTTATTTACACAATTTTTCTTTCGTTTTTCCATTTTTTTTATCAGTTATAGAAAATGGCACAAAAATAACATAAAGTCAAAAATTCACATACCTTGAGAATAAAAAAAAACAAAAAAATGTTCCATTTACACAATTTTTCTATCGTTTCTCAATTTTTTTTATCGTTTATAGAAAATGTCACAAAAATGGCATAAAAAAAATTCACTTGCTTCGAGAATTTAAAAAAAAATTAGTTTTATTTACACAATTTTTTTCACTCTATCAATTATTTTTTTCGTCAATTATAAAAAAATGGCACAAAAATGGCATAAACTCAAAATTCACTTGCTTCGAGAGTTAAAGAAAAATTAGTTTTATTTACACAATTTTTCTTTCGTTTTTCAATTTTTTTTATCAGTTATAGAAAATGGCACAAAAATGGCATAGGAAAAAAATTCACATACTTTAAGAATAAAAAAAAGTTCCATTTACACAATTTTTCTATCGTTTCTCAATTTTTTTTATCGTTTAAAGAAAAAGTCACAAAAATGGCATAAGAAAAATTCACTTGCTTCGAGAATTTAAAAAATAATGTGTTTTGTTTACACAATTTTTTTCTCTCTATCAATTATTTTTTCGTCAATTATAAAAAATGGCACAAAAATGGCATAAAGTCAAAATTCACTTGCTTCGAGAATTTAAAGAAAAATTAGTTTTATTTACACAATTTTTCTTTCGTTTTTCAATTTTTTTTATCAGTTATAGAAAATGGCACAAAAATGGCATAGGAAAAAAATTCACATACTTTAAGAATAAAAAAAAAGTTCCATTTACACAATTTTTCTATCGTTTCTCAATTTTTTTTATCGTTTATAGAAAATGTCACAAAAATGGCATAAAAAAAATTCACTTGCTTCGAGAATTTAAAAAAAAAATTAGTTTTATTTACACAATTTTTTTCACTCTATCAATTATTTTTTTCGTCAATTATAAAAAAATGGCACAAAAATGGCATAAACTCAAAATTCACTTGCTTCGAGAGTTAAAGAATAATTAGTTTTATTTACACAATTTTTCTTTCGTTTTTCAATTTTTTTTATCAGTTATAGAAAATGGCACAAAAATGACATATAGATGCTTGTTTCGAATATGAATAAAAAATTATTTTTATTTAAACAATTTTTCTTCTCTATCAATTATTTTTTTCGTCAATTATAAAAAATGGCACAAAAATGGCATAAGAACAAAATTCACTTGTTTTGTGATTTAAAGAAAAATTAGTTTTATTTTCACAATATTTCTTTTGTTTTTGAATTTTTTTTATCATTTATAGAAAATGGCACAAAAATGGTAGAAGAAAAATTCACTTTCTTCGAGAAAGACTAGGGATCGATTCCTCGTGACTGAATCTTTTTTTCCAAATTAAATATTCCTTGCTGGCTTATAATAAAAATTTTATTTAATTTCAATAATAATTATTCTAAACAATAGAGCAATAAAATTAAACGAAAATAAAAAAAAGAAGATGAAAAATTAACAGTAATAAAGTAAAAAAATTATCTTCCTCAATTTAATCGGAAATGAAAAATATTTTTTTTTTTTGCCCCACTATCATTTTCATCTCTCGATTTGAAGAAGAGAAATGTAAATTTCTATAATGTATATAACTGGAGGACTTGCTCAAGGGGTTCAAATACAAACAGCCTGGGGATAGTGTGATAAACGTTGAAGATTCAAGAGACCTCTCTCCCTCCACAAATATATATTAAGGTGTAGGCGGTTGTTGGTGGGGAGGGAGGGGGGGTAAGGAAACTTTATGAAAGTTTTGTTTCTAAATATTTAGTCACTGCTTGTGTGTCCCCCCAAATTGCAAGAGGGTTCGATTTATATTATTATTATTATTATTATTGTATACATTCCCATATAATTACATTATGTAAACAAAAGCGGTAGGAAACTAATTAATTATATGTCACGAGAGAGAGAGAGAGAACAAATTTTTTTACCACTTATTATTAAATAAATTTATTCTACATATTTCATTAAATATTATTTATTAACTTTCTTAAATTCCTTCTGTCCCAGAAATTTGCAGCAAGGATTTTTATAACTGGGACAGTACATAAAAACTTCGTCAGCACTTTTAATTTTTTTTGTATTATTTCCTTATTGAAATTCTCGTTGCTCTAGAGAAGAGAAAATAAATTTTTTTAATCTTACCTGTCCCAAAAATTGACAAAAAGCCTTTTCTCCCATCTGGGACAGTACATAAAAACTTCGTCAGCACTTTTAATTTTTTTTATATTATTTCCTTATTAAAATTCTCGTTGGTCTAGAGAAGAGGAAATAAATTTTTTTATTCCTACCTGTCCCAGAAATTGGCAAAAAGCCTTTTTTCCCATCTGGGACAGCACATAAAAACTTCGTCAGCACTTTTAATTTTTTTTGTATTATTTCCTTATTAAAATTTTCGTTTGTCTAGAGAAGAGAAAATAAATTTTTTTATTCCTACCTGTCCCAGAAATTGGCAAAAAGCCTTTTTTTTCCATCTGGGACAGCACGTAAAAACTTTATCAGCCTTCCTAATGATTACGTTTTGTACTATTTAGAATTCTTGTCATTTGAAGAAAAAAAAGGGGCTGAGGGGATAAATTGTCATAAATTCTTGCTGTCCCAGAAAATTGCAAGAAGCTCTTTAACATCTGGGACATCGTTAAAAAAAAATTCCGAGCTCTTCATATATTTTTATTTTTCCCTTATTTAGAAATATTGTTATTGCGAAAAAGAACATAAAACACATTTTTAGTTAATTCGTTAAATCCCTGCTGTCCCAGAACATTAAAAATTGTCTTTTGTTTCACATTTTTAAATTTCAAAAAAAAATCTGTCAGCGCTTCTTGATTTTATTTTTTAGATTTTTTATTCTCGTAAAAAGTTTTCAATACATTTCTGAACTTTCTGCTGTCCCAGAATTTTGCAGAAAGTCTTTTTATATCTGGGACAGTATTTTAAAACTTTATCGGCGTTTTTTTATTTTTATAAATTTCTTTTATTATTTAGAAATCTTATTAAAGAAAAGGGAAAATAAATTTTGTGGTGAATTCTTTAAAACCTAGCTGACCTACAAAATTGTCAGAAAGGCTTTTTTCATATCTGGGACAGCACAAAAAACTTTACCAAATCTCTTAATGCTTGTATTTTCCTTTTTTTAGAATTTTTGTCATTTGTAGAGAAGGGAAAATAAAATAATAAATTTCTTAAATTTCTGCTGTCTCAGAATTTTATAAAATGGCACTTTAAATATGGGACAGCGTTTAAAATTTTTAGAAATGCTTTTTGCGGTTTGTTTTTTACTATTTTAGAAATCCCTCCTAACTTAGAAAACAAATTTTCATTTTAATTGTTAAATTTTGACTGTCCCAGAATTTTTTAAGTTGTCCTACTTTTGGGACAGTACATATAAATTGTAGCGCTCTTTGTTTTAATTTTTTACTATTTTTACCACTTTAGTGAATATAAAAAAAATTTTTAATTTTTTTAAATTCCTCCTGACCCAGAATTTTAAGAAAAATATTTTTATACCTGGGACAGCATTTTTAAACTTTAGCTGCACTTGTTTTGTTTTTATTTTCTTTTATTTAGAACGATCGATATTGTAAAAAAGTAGAAAACAAATTTTTCAATAAGGTCTTTAAATTCTTCCTGTCCCAGAATTTTGCAAAAAATATTTTTACATCTGGGACAGCATTTTTAAATTTTATCAGCACTTATTATGCTTTTATTTTCCTTTACTTAGAATTATCGTTATTGTAAAAAAGCAGAAAACAAATTTTTCCGTGAATTCCTTAAATTCCTTCTGTCCCAGAATTTTGCAAAAATATTTTTATATCTGGGACAGCATTTTTAAATTTTATCAGCGTTTCTTATATTTATATTTTTCATTATTTAAACTTCTCGTTATTATAAAGAAGAAAAGAAAAATTATTTATTAATTTGTTAAATTTCTTGCTGTCCCAGTATTTGGGACAGTGCTTAAAAACATTGACAGCGCTCCTCATGTTTTTATTTTCTTCTACTTAGAATGATTGTTATTGTAAAATGTAGAAAACAAATTTTTAGTGAATTCCTTAAATTCCTACTGTCCCAGAATTTTGATAAACGGCTTCGTTATATCTGGGACAGTATTTTAAAATTTTTTCCGCCCTCATTGTTTCTATTTTTCTCTGTTCGGAATTTTCTTCATTGTAAAAAGGAGAAGCAAAATTTTTAATTAATTTCTTTTTTCTGCTGTCCCAGAATTTTGAAAAAAGTTTTTCTTTGTCGAGGACATAGTTTTAAAAATTGAAAAGCACTTGTTAAAACTATTTTTCTTTTTATTTTTAATTTTAGTTATCGTAAAAAAATGATTAAAATTATTTTATTTTTTGATTTTAAGGTTATGTTTTATTCTTGAGGTAATAAATTTTACTACTTTTTGTTACGGAGAAAGAGTCTGAGGTATTAAATAAAGAAGAGAAAGAAAATGTTTCCTGGTTATTTTATTAATTATTTACAAAAATGCATCGTTGAAAATAAAACTTTTTTTTTATATCCTCTTCCTTTTTAGAAAATTTCATTTATAATTGAAAAGTTCCCTCGGCTCAGGGATATATATCAATTGAGAGGAAAGTTTTCGATTTTCGGCAAATCAAAGGTAAAAGTTGAAAGAGCATAAAATATGAATGAACTTTTTTACACTTTCTGGTCTGAGATACTTTCTCTCTCTCTCTCTCTCTCTCTCTCTAGAAAAAAAAATAAAATAAAATAAAAAAATAAAAATAAAAAAAAGAAAAATGAAATTAAAGTAAAGTGACTATTTATTCATTTATTATTATTTAGAAAAATGTAATTTTATTTAAAAAAAACAATTTTAATATATTTTTCTTTTTGATTCTGTTTTTCAAATAGTAGAATTCTTTTTTACTCTATATTTTTCCCCTAAAACTTTAGTGAAAAATATTTTTTAAAAAAACACATTTTTTTGAAGAAGAATTTGAAAAAATTATTTTCGGAGAGCTGGGACAACACTTTTATTTGTAAATACTGCCAAGTGTGTCAATTTCCACCTTCAAAACGTTTGTAAAATAAAAAAGGGGATTTTTTTTAGTACAAAATAAGAAAATCGAATTCTATCCTTTTTCTTTCGACTACTGAAAAATTCTTGACAATTTTCTCTCCATCTTTCTCTCACTTTAAGCCTCTCTCTGAAAATAAAGAAAACGAAACGATAGTAAAAAAAAAAAAAAAAAAAAATACACAGTGTGAATAGCTGGTTACATCGAGCGTAATTCTTTCGGTCGCCACTGTATATATCTATATCATTCTACTTGTACTGCGGTAAAAGACGTTGTGACAATTTATGGAAACCTTTCTCCACTTCAGAATCAAAATATATTTCTTGCCCTTAACGTTTTAGATGAGAAAATGTGTTTCATTGTTTCACGAAACTAATCCCTGTAAAAAAAAGTTTTATGAAGTCTGGCGACGTAAAAAAGAAAATATCATAAAATTTCCTTTACCGACAATTTTTTTTTTCTTTAAAAAAAATTATTTTCAAGTGCTATCCCAGATTTTTCGAAAATAAAATAAATAAAAAATAATAAAAATTAAATAAATAATATTAAAAATACTGAAAGAAATATTTCTCGTATTACTATTTAAAAAAAAACAAGCAAGAAAACAAATAAACGAAATTAAGTAAAAAGTACTATTTTGGGATAGCATTGCTGTCCCAGGATTGAAGACAAGAGCACATCGTGAAATTAACTAAAAAGAGTTTTGAAAATATATTTCTATCAAGAAGCGTTTTGATTTATTTAACTGTTGTCCCAGACGAATATCTTCATGTCTGGGACAGCAGTTTAAGAAAATGGGACAAACTTTTTTCTTTGAACGTTTGGGACAGCAGTTATAATATGTACTGAAAACAGTTTTTTTTACTGTAACGTAAAATTTAGATAGTGGAAAATAGAAGTACAAGGAGCACTACCAAAATTTTAAAGCACTGTCCCAGGTATTTTCTCTGAGATATTTTGTGAAAAAAAGTTAAAGAAATTTTTGTAAAACTTTACTCCCTGTCTCTACAGTAACGTGAATACTAAAACAAAGGAAAATAAAAATGTAAATATAGCTCTTATTTTACGAATACTGTCCCAGATTATTAAAAAAACCGCTTGACGAAATTCTGGGACAGCATGAAATTTAACAAATTAATTAATAGTTTTTTTTCTTTTTTAAAATAACGAATATTTTAAATAATGAAAAATATAAATGTAAGAAGCGCTGATAAAATCTTAAAATGCTGTCCCAGGTATAAAAGTATTTTTTTATATTCTTGGACAGTAGGAATTTATAGAATTCACTGAAAATTTGTTTTCTGCTTTTTACAATAACGATCATTCTAAATAGAAGAGAATAAAAACATAAAAAGTGATGATAAAGTTTTAAAATGCTGTCCCAGATGTAAAAAAATTTTTTGCAAAATCCTGGGACAGGAGGAATTTAGAAAAATTGAAAATTTTTTTTATAATGACTAAAGTAGTAAAAATAGTACAAAATTAAAATAAAGAGCGCTATAGTTTATATGTGGTGTCCCAGATGTAAGCCAACTTTAAAAAAATTCTGGGACAGTAAAAATTCAACAATGTAAATGAAAATTTCTTTTCTAAGTCAGGAGGGACTTCAAAAATTTACTAAATAATGTAATTTCTCTTTCCTAAAATACCAAGGTTTCTAAATAGTAATAAACAAAACCGCAAAAAGCTTTTCTAAAAATTTCAAGTGCTGTCCCACGTTTAAAATGACATTTTACAAAATTCTACGACAGAAGGAATTTAAGAAAATTATTTTTTTGTCCTTTTCTCCCTTCTCAACAGTGACAAGAATTTTAAATAGTGGAAAATACAAGCATTAGGAGAGCTGATAAAGTTTTTTGTGCTGTCCCAGATATAAAGAAACGTTTCTGTAAATTTCTGGGATTTGTAGGATTTAATGAATTTATTAAAAAATTAATTTTCTCTTTTTTAGACTAAAGCGTGAGTTCTAGACAGTGGAAGATAGAAAACATTAAAAGCGCTGATGTTTTAAAATGCTGCCCCAGATATAAAAATATCTTCTGCAAAATTCTGGGACAGGAGGGATTTAGAAAAATTGAAAATTTATTTTTTCTTTATTGACGAAAATTCCAAATAGTAAAAAATACAAACACAGAGCGCTACCAAAGTTTGTATGTACTCTCCCAGATATAAATCGACTTTTTACAAAGTTCTGAGACAGCAGAAATTTGACATTTTTATTAAAAATTTGTTTTCTTTGTTATTACAATAACGAAAAATATTAAATCATTAATAATAAAAATAAAGAATTGCTGCTAAAGTTTTTAAGTGCTGTCCCAGATGTAAAAGGTTTTTTTTTGCAAAATTCCGGGACAGCAGAAATTTAAGATACTTTTTGTTTGAATCTTAATCGCTTTTTTAAAAAGAACAAAAATTTTAAATAGCAAAAAATGAAACAAGAAGCAATGCTCAAGTTAAGTACTGTCCCAGATGTAAAATAACTTTTTTTTAAATTCTAGGACAGCAAGGATTTAAGAGTTTATTTTCTACAGTAGAAAGAATTGTAAATAGTGAAAATATAAGCATAATAGGGGCACTGACAAAATTTTAAGTGCTGTCCCAAATATCGAAAAATGCTCCGAGAGTTTCTGGGACAGCATTTCAGTAATTTTCTTATACGTTTTTTCTTCTTTACAATAATAAGTATTGCTAGTAGAATAAAGTGAAGCCTCTGCGAGCTTTTTTTAAATTTTCAATGCGTTGTCCTAGATATATGACGCTTCGAAAATTTCTCGGACAGCAGTTAAAAATATTTTAGTAAAAAAATTTTTTTAGCTTTTTAAAAATTGTAATAAAGGAAAATAAAAATCTCAACAGGTATAAAAATAAAAATAAAAATAAACTTAAAATTAAAATTAAATTTTTTTGGGACAGCACTCAAGAAGGTGGAGAGGAGAAACGCAGTAAAAAATCTCAACTTTGCAATAAAAATTTATTTATTTACTTCGATGTCCCTGTATTTCAAGTTAACATTTATTAAACACCAAATTTCACAATATTATTTCGCTAGGATATTTTTTTTTCTTTTGGTTTCTTTTTTAAAAACGAGAAAATATTTTTTTTTATTAAAAAATAATGTTATGTTTTTTTTTTAAAATGATGTTGAATTAATTAATAATTGTGAAATTAATATACGAACGAAAAGAGAAACATTATATATTAAAATAAAAATGATAAATGAAACAAAAAAAATGTCACGCACTTTATCTCTATAAATTTTCACATTTTTGGTTCAGTTGGTTTTTGAATAAATTACCCGCTTCACACTCTCTCACACAAATACACATACAACGTGTATAATTTTTTTTGGCAGGCTCAAGAGAGATTTATTTTTTTTACACACACACGACGGCCATTCTGTTTATTTTTATCGAAAAAACAAAATGAACGGGAGAATTAAAATTCATTCGCTGATGTGGAAAAAAAATGATTTTACATTTTGTAATATTAATAATAATTAATAATTGATAATTAATTATTAATTATTAATAATTAATAATTGATAATTAATTATTAATAATTAATAATTAATAATTAATAACAAGTATAAATAAATTAATAAATAAATAAATATTTTAAATATTCGCGGTAATGATTAATAGCCTAAAATAAAGATGACAAAATGTAAAATCCTTTTTTTTTTTGAACAATTAATATACTTTTATTTTGCACTTGTATATTAAATGTTCAATTTTTTTTCTTAATTTTCATGAGAAAATGTTAATTATTTACTAATTGATAATAAATTTATAAAATTTTAACGCAAAATCGTAGTTATTATGTTTTACAAAATTTAGATAAATTCTTTTAGGAGACAATAACTTAGTGTTATTTATTTTACAACATTCATTCTTACTTTTCGCATTTATAATAAGTTGTTTTTTTCTTTCTTAAATATTAATAAACAATTTTACACATCAAACATTTGATCGAGCTTAAAATTTAAATTTTTTAACTATAATAGTAATTGTAAAAACTGAGAGAGCACACAGGTAAAATTTGGTATTTTTCATCCTTGAGATTTATGAAAGTAGCTGTCCCAAGCTGGGAGAGCAGTTTGTATTAAATTTTACAATTTGCGATCTTATAATTTTTTACCAAAAAAAATATATAAAAATTATTTTTATTCTAATAATGCTCTCCCAAAAATTTTGGGACAGTTCTTTTTCTTTGTTTTTCTGGGATAGCAAATCGTTTCTATATTGTATTTTTCGATTTAAAAAATTTTTACACATTCGAAATGTGAAAAAAATATTTTCCTTTTAATGATGCTCTCTCCCAAATATAGTCTGGGACAGTTTTTTTCCTTTTTTTTGGGAGAGCAACTTGTATGCTGCATTTTTTGAATTAAAAAAAATATTTAAATATACAAAATATAAAAAAAGGTTTTTTAATGATGCTCTCCTTAAGCATACTGGGACAGTAGATTTTTTTGAAGATTTATTTTTTGAAAGCGCTCTAGTAGGAGAAAATGCTGTCCCAAGTGTAATATTTGAGGATTTAAAGAATTGCTGTTCTTGTAAAATCAAAAAAAAAATTTCTTTAGTTTATTGGCACTATTTAACACAGGAGAATGTTTACGAATTTTTTGGGACAGTGTATTTTCATATTCACTGGGACAGCAGTAATTTTTTACACTTTTGACATTATTTTCAGTACTTTGAAGTTAGTGTAGTAAAAAAAAAGAACTTAATTCTACATGTAAATAAAAAACTGCTCTCCTATTTTCAACTTTGCTCCCTGGAAATTTTAATGCTCTCCTAGAAAATGGTGAAAAATAAAAAAAACTTTCTTTTGTATTTTTTGGTAGCGTAATTTTACTATTAATGAACGGAGGAAAAAAATTCGGAGAAAAAAAATTAATCTTCAACTGCTCTCCGAGGTTTTCTTTCTTCTTATTACTTGTATGCTCTCTCAGTGCGACGAGAAAATTCTTATTTTTATTTACTAAGCGATTAAAAGGCGGAAATATAATTTTTTTTTCTTATTTATAGAACCATTTAATTGCTTAATTAATTCTTTATATATTTTTAATTTTTCCTAAAGAGATTTCTTTTTAATTTTTTTTTCATTATTTTAATACAGCGATCAAGTTTCCCCTTTTTTTTATTTTTCCTTAATTTTTATATAATATTTCCCATTTTTTTCTTGGAATCAAAATACCATATGACGTATCATTGAAAAATGTTCTCTTTGTATATTGATTTCAAAGATGGGAAATTACATCTAGATTTATATATATTTATAGAATTTCGTTTTCTTTTTATTAATACACGAGTTTTTTTTGTACAAAAAGGTTTATCCTTTTTAGTTTTTTTTTTCATGTATATGCGCAAAGGAAAAAAAATCGAGAATTATTATTAAATAAAGGAGAGCGTCGAGTCGTTCTTCATCTGTAAAAAATATAAATTCAAAAATTAATTAGTAATAGTTTTTTTTATTTATTTTTTAAATTGCAAAAATAAATTTACTACTGAATAAAAAAAATAATTTTAAAAATTAATTAGTAATAGTTTTTTTTATTTTTTTTTAAATTCCAAAAATAAATTTAGTACTAAATAAAAAAAATAATTTCAAAAATTAATTAGTATTAGTTTTTTTATATTTTTTAAATTCCCAAAATAAAACTACTAAATAAAAAAAATAATTTCAAAAATTAATTAGTAACAGTTTTTTTGTAATATTTTTTAAATTGCAAAAATAAATTTACTACTAAATTTCGTTTAATAAAAAAATTTTTTTAATTCTTTAAACAAATAATTATTATGTAAAATATAAAACTAAAAATTAATCAACAGAAAATGGTGGATTTTCTTAAAAATTAAATTACAGAAAATTATTTCAAATTTAATAATTTTAATTTAATTTTCTTTAAATTATTACAAATTTGATAATTTAATTTAACTTTCTTTGAATTGTTACAAATTTGATAATTTAATTTAATTTTCTTTAAATTATTACAAATTTGATAATTTAATTTAACTTTCTTTAAATTATTACAAATTTGATAATTTAATTTAACTTTCTTTAAATTATTACAAATTTGATAATTTAATTTAATTCTCTTGAAATTATTACAAATTTAATAATTTAATTTAATTTTCTTTAAATAATTACAAATTTAATAATTTAATTTAATTTTCTTTAAATTATTATTTTCAACACACTTTCTATGAAAATTAATGACGTGAAACTAAAATTTGATTTGATTTTTTTTTCATGTATAGCAAAGTAATTACTTTTTATAATATTTTTAATTAATTACTTTTATTATTACCTCTCCCGCATATTTTCCTATAATGAACTCGGAAAGACAAACCAATACTTCAGGTCCATCTAAAATCATAATTAAAAACAAAATTAATAATTAAAAATCTAATTAATAATTAATTAACACAAAAGATTTCTATTCTGAAAAAAAAATCCAATACTTTTCAAATTTGCAAAAAAAAACTGATAATAAAGAAAAATTACTTACACTTCCTTTTTTTTTAACTATTATCATAATTAAGTACTAATAATCGTCGTCGAAGGAACACTGTAAAAAATGCAAGAGAAATAAAAAATTTTAATTAGACCAAAAACAAGCGAAAAAGAAGAGAAAAGTTAATAAAAATTAATTTCTATTAATAATACAATTAATAATAATATAATAAAAAAAGTTAACGTAAAATTGAAAAGAAAATCAAAATTTCTCTCGCAAAAAAAGGAAAAATTTAATTAATTAAATAATATAATATAATTATTAATATTAATATTTATTATTATTATTATTATTATTATTCTTATTATTATTATTCAATTTAATTTAACTTTTTTATTTAATTTTATATTTACTTATTTTATATTTTATTTTATTTAATTACGTATTGATTAAAGAACATCGTTAAGTGAATAAAAAATACTTTTCTAAAACAAAATAAAATTTTCTTGTTGCTATATTTTGAAAATAATGTTAAACTTTTCGAAACAAAAAGAAGAGAAATTAGAAAAAAACGAAAATGAAACTCGACATTTTGAAGATGAAGTAATTTTAAGTGTCCAACAAAACTTTAATTGCGAGAAGTTAATTAAAGTTGATATTTTCGCGGTTGCACATTAAACCACGCAAGAAATAAGATTTTCTTTTTTATAAAGAAGAAAAATTACCTTCATTCAAAGGGCAAGTGAAAAGAAAATTTTTTTAATTAAAAATAATTTCAAAACAAAAAATGTAGAGTTCAATTTTTTTTTCTTTTTTAATTTCATAGCAAAAGATTTGTATTTTTTTTTTTAATAATAATTTATACACATATTTTCCTATTCAAATAATTAAGGAATATTCTTTTTTATTAATAATATTTTTAATAAAACGAAATTTAATAAAAAAAACGTTTTTTATTACTCTTTATATTTTTTTATTTTAGTAGCAAAAAAGGAAGAAAATAATAAAAAAAACTTTATTATTGTATTATCTTATATAAAAACAAGAAATAAAAATGTTTATTTTATTTTTTAATAAAAAAATTAATTAATGATTTATTTTTAATTAAAAAAATAGGGAATGTTTTTTTATATAATAAAAAAGTTAATTAATGATTTTTTTTAAATAAAAAATTAGGTAATGTTTTTTTAAATATTAAAAAAATTAATTAATGATTTTTTTAATTAAAAAAAAAAAATAGGTAATGTTTTTTTAATTAAAAAAAATAGGTAATGTTTTTTTAATTAAAAAAAAATAGGTAATGTTTTTTTAATTTAAAAAAATAGGTAATGTTTTTTTAAATATAAAAAAAATTAATTAATAATTTTTTTTAAATAAAACATAGGGTAATATTTTTTTAAATTAAAAAAAAATTAATTAATGATTTTTTTACTAAAATAAAACTAGAAAATTAATTTTTTAATAACAGTAGAAAATTTTTTACATTTTTCTAAAAAAAATTTTTTTTTTTAATATTTGTATATATTTTTACAAACGCTAAATATGAAATTTATTTTTTGAAAAAAATGGGGAAAAAAATTTTTATAGCAAAAAAAAAATAATTTTTAAGTAAGAGAAAAAAATTTTTTTTTTTGACTAAACTCTTACCGAACGCTGGTTGTTCTTGTTTGGCTAAGACTGGCATGTCTTTTAACGGCGCTCGGGTATCCTCTTCTTGAACAAATACGCCATAATCCACCACGTGCTGCCGATAAAAAACTCTCCCTAAAGTGTTTTGACATGAAGCCATAGATTATTGGATTTATACAGCTGAAACAGAGAAAGGGTGATCAGAAAGGTCGAAATAATTAGCAAGAAGTCACGTAACATATTTAACGTAACGTAACGTATTTAGCTAATGAATTATTATTCAATTATCGACAAAGCAGGAAACTGCGTTACCGACTGCCAGTAAATTAGATAACTATTTTATTGGCCGTCGGTAATAGAGAAAATTTACTTATTCGATTTTTTATCTTAGACAAACATCTTTTTATGTATTAAATTGCTCTCTAAACTGTAAAAAAAATCGGGAAATTTTATTATCGACTGCCAGTAAATTAGGTTACTTTTTTTTATTGGCTGTCGATAACAAAGAAAATATACTTTTTGTATATTGTACAAACATCTATTTATTATTTATTATCTTTTTTATCTTTTTAATTGAACCACTCATTAAAACGTACCAAGGCAGGAAATGTAATTTTCGACTGATATAGTAGGTAACTATATTATTGACTGTCGATAATAGAAAGATTTACTTATCCTTCCTTATCGATAGTTATAGTTAGTTCAGTTATGAATAGTTTTTTAAAAGTTTTCTAATCGATATTTATAAAAAATTTCTTTACCGATAGTTTTAATATATTTTTCTATCGATTTTTGCAGAAAGTATCTTTATCGACAGTTGTAATGTGTTTTTTATAGACATTTATAAACAATTTCTTTATCGACAGTTACAATGCTTGCATTTAGATAGTTTTACCCATTTCATTATCAATAGTTTCACAGTTTCTTTATCGACAAAAAATAATGCTTCTTTACCGATATTTTTACAGTTTCCTTATCTATATTTATAGAAAGTTTCTTTATTGACAT
Organism: Leptopilina drosophilae; assembly: GCA_032873175.1. NCBI lineage: Eukaryota > Metazoa > Arthropoda > Insecta > Hymenoptera > Figitidae > Leptopilina > Leptopilina drosophilae. The sequence goes on along the minus strand of CM065486.1, from coordinate 39,057,515 downwards.
TTTTATAACGTTTCTTGACCAATCAAATTACTGTTAGTTTAAAGATAGTTTTCATGTTTCTTTATCGACATTTATAGAAAGTTTCTTTATCGACATTTTTATTACGTTTCTTTATCAATCAAATTACTGTTAGTTTAAAAATGATAGTTTTCATGTTTCTTTATCGACTTTATCTTTATCTTTATTTATAGAAAGTTTCTTTATCGACATTTTTATTGTGTTTCTTTGTCGATCAATTTATCGATAGTTTGAGGATAGTTTTCATATGTTTCTTTACCGATATTTATAGCAAGTTTCTTTATTGACAATTCTAGTGGTTTCTTTACTGACAATTTTATATTTTCTTTGTTGATTATTTAGAAAATTTCTTTACCGACCGTTACATTAGGACAGTTACCGACGTTTTTTATCGACAATAATTTTATGTTTTTTGTTGTCAGTTTTAAAGTTTCTTACTTGACATTTATGAAAAATTCATTTATCAATAGTTATATATACTTTCTTCTTGGTCTTTTCTCAATAATAAATAAAATTGTATTGTTACCGACTGCCAATAAATTAGGTATTATTATTACCGATTGTCTATAAATTAGTTACCAACTTTACTGGCAGTCGGTAATGAAGAAACTTTTTCTTACCACTTTTTTCATTATATATCATTTTTATTCCGTTTTTATCTACTGCCAATAGTTATAAGAAAATATTTATAATAATTATCCACGAAAGGGAAGTAAAACTTTTTACTAATTAATTATTATAAGATTTGGTATAGATAATTTATATTTTTGAAATTATTATCATTCATGGAAAATGTTGTTATCATTCTTTTTAATTATATTCAAAAAGAAACGCCTTTAGCGTCGAATTTATTTTTTTCACATTTTGTTATTCTGACATTATTGTCACTCAGCATTGGAGTTGAAGATAAAATGAAGTGTGAGAGAGAGAGAGAGGAAGAGATTAAAATTGATTCTCTTTTTTTCACATCATTAACTCTTGAGAAATTGACATTTTTTCAATTATGCTTGCAACAATTTAAATGTCAATCAGTGCCACCAGCGAAATAAGATATCAGAAAAAAAGTAATTGAGAATTCTGTCTTCATTGCATTTTTTTTGCATGTGAAATTGAGAATATTTTTTTTATATTTTCTTTAGAAATTAATTTTATTATTATAATTATTATTATTATCATGATTATTATTATTATTATTATCATTATTATTATTATTTTTCCTTCTTAAATTGAAATATTAGTTATTTTCTTTTCTATTAAAAATTTAGGCCATTTTTAAAAAAAATAATAAAAAAACGCTTTTAACGAAAAAAAATAATTTTTATTCTATTTATTTATTTATATTTTTTAATATAGCACAAAAAGAATGAAAAAAATATCAACTCACCTGTTTAAATACGCCATTAATTGAAAGGCAGTATTCATATGTTTATAGTGACTATGTTTTTGCTTGGGAAAAATTCCATAAGCAGTGAGAACATTGTCAATGAGCATTGGACTCCAACAAATAGCGAATAATACCACAACAGCGACGAGCATTTTTACTACCTAAAACAAAAGAATGGGGGAAAAAAGAAGCAATTATAATAATTTTCTACTTTATCGACCGTCGATTAATTTTATATCTACTGTATCGACCGTCGATTAATTTTACATCTACTTTATCGACCTTCGATTAATTTTATATCTACTTTATCGACCTTCGATTAATTTTATATCTACTTTATCGACCGACGGTTAATTTTATTTCTACTTTATCGACTTATGGCAATTTTTCCTATTATCAAAATTGATTCAAACCTGTTTCATGGTACGTGATTCTTCTTGTGTTTGTCCATTCTCCCGACGCGTACGACGTCCATTGCGAATTGTACTTTGTCTGTTTGTCATTGGAATGCACTCAGTCTCTATATTATTTGGACTTAATCTGAAAAAAATACTTTTTTTAACTTTCATCAAAAACATTGTATAATTTTTATTGCAGAATGTTTTTTTTAAAACATGTTAAAATCTCAATTTCTCTAAATATCGACTGTTAGTAAAAACAGAAAGTTTCATTTATCGACTGTTGGTAAAGTAGAACACTGCACGTATCGAGAAGAATAATGCCTCAAATACACATCTTTATTAAATGTTATTTGATAAAGTAATTTTTGTTCGTCGAATATTGGTAATGCAGAATTTGTATAATCGACCGTTGGTAAGGTAGGAATTATTTTTTAGCTGATAGTAAGAAGAGTGGTATTGATAACATAAAAGTAAGAACGAACTGATAATTGGCATTATAAGTATTTTTATTACTGACTGTCGACAATATAGAAATTTTCGTTACCGACTGTCGACAATATCGAAATTATCAATGTTGACCTCGATTTACAGGGAAGAATTTAGACTTTATCGACCGTTAACAATGTAAAAGGTAAAAAATACCGATTTAAGCTTAAATTTTAAGACTATTAGTTGCATATACCGACTGTCGATAAAGCAGTTATTATTTTTATCGACGGTTGATAATGATGATAAATATAATCAGTAAATAGTAGAATTTACAATTTAACTACATCTTCAAATAATTTTCCTATCGAGGAGCATATATATTTTACAGTCTTCAATGTCGTTAATTTAGAAATTCTAATTTTCAATCGTCGGTAATGAAGGAAAATCTTTTTAAATTTTTTATTTAGAGAAATTTTTTTTTTGAATCTATACTCGTGAGCTAACCGATAGAAAATAGTATCAGAGATCCAGTTTCACACCGAATATAAATTACATTGAAACTTTTTGAAATTGGTCAAAGTGGATTATCGATATTCAGACGGAAGTCCGAGCTCTATTTTATGTGTCCGGGTTTCTACACGTGACTATCTAAATATTTAAATAAAGCACACGCCTCAGTAAAATTGATGGACAGTCGTATGTTTTCAAAAAAAAAAAAAAAAAAATTGGGGTATTTTAATAAAATATAAAAATGAAAATTCAAAGTTTCGTTTCACACAGTGAATAACGTGATGAAAATGAATTTTTCTCTCTTTTCCGGTTTTCTATATGAAAAGCATTTATTTTATAGTGCGAAAAAAAATTATTTTTTAAAACTATCAATCTTTTTTGGTAGTTTATTAGAGAAAATTTTGTTTTTCTTTTTGGGGGAGGGGGTTTAAAATTTTACGATTTGGAAAAGTAGAAAATTGAATGATTTTTTAAACAAAATGGTGAAACGACATTGGTAATCATTTTCTTCATTATCGGCGACGAATTATCAAGTTTTCTACTTTACCTTCAATCGACAAAAATTCCTATTTCTCGGGTAAAATTGACATTTGTTAATTTAATTTCATGGATATTAGTTTTTATTAAAAACACAATATTGTCAATCATTTTCTTCATTACCGACGGTGAATAGTCGTGTTTTCTACTTTAGCTACAGTCGATAAATTTAATTTGTTTCTATAAAATTAATGTTTCGGTATTTTACTCCATTTCTATTGGTGTTAACTTTTCTTACAAGAGACATAGTTAATTATTTTTTAACTATCGATAGCGAGTATTTAAGTTTTCTACTTTACCGACAATCAATAAACTCTATTAATTCTATGACCGACAGTAAATAAATTTAATATTTTCTTTGATAAAATTCATATTTGTGTTTTGTTTCATTGATGTTAATGTGAGTTTATTTTAACACCGACATTAAGTGTAATTTTCTTCTTTACCGACGGCTAATAATGAAGTTTTTAAATTACTTACAACTGATAAATATTATTTTGTTAAATATAATTTCTATTTTTCGCATATAAATCTTATTAATTAGTTTAATTTTATTGATGTTAGTTTATCTTAAAACGACATTGTTTATCTATTTTTCATTACCAACGGTGAATAACCGATTGTTCTACTTTACCTACAATCCTTAAATATAATTTCTATTTTTCGGACAGGATTTTTATTTTTTAATTTAATTTCATTAATTTTAATTTCTTTCAAAACGACATTGTTTATCATTGTTTTTATTACTGATGGTGAATAACCGAGTTTTCTACTTTACCTACAATCGATAAGTATAATTTTTATTTTTCGGATGAAATTCATATTTAAATTTAATTCCATTGATTTTAGTTTCTTTCAAAACGACATTGTTTATCATTTTTATCATTACCGACTGTGAATAATCGAGTTTTCTACTTTACCTACAATCGATAAGTATAATTTATGTTTTTCGGATAAAATTCATATTTAAATTTAATAATATTTTTAATAGTTTCTTTCAAAACGACATTATTATCTTTTTCATTACTGGCGGTCAATAACGGAGTTGTCTACTTTACCTACAGTCGATAAGTATAATTTCTATTTTTTTTAAAATAAAAGTCATATTTAAATTTAATTCCATTTATTTTAGTTTCTTTCAAAACGACATTGTTTATCATTTTTATCATTACCGACGGTGAATAACCAAGTTTTCTACTTTACCTACAAACGATAAGTATAATTTCCATTTTTTCGGATAAAATTCATAATTAAATTTAATTACATTTTTAATAGTGTAGTTTTTTGTATAAAAATGCGATATTTATAAAGAGGGGGAAATGAGAAATTGTTTTTAACAAAAAAAATTTTTTTTTTGCTGACTACAAAATTGTAGTGTATTTGCAATAATTCTTTGTTTTTCATCAATAAGTGAAAAATTATAAATGATAGTTGTTATTTTAAAGTAGACATATCTTTTGCCAGTTTAGAGTGTGTCTTTCTGGGCGATTACAAACACTCATTTCTATATTTAAATTCTCTTGGAAACATTATTTCCGACTTGCGACAGTGATCTAAATTTTCACGGCACGGTTACTGTCCTTTCGCTTTAACTTTCTTCCAATCACTAGTTTTTGATCTTGGAAATTAAATTATCATGATTATCTTAATTAACATGAAAAGGAGACATTTGGAAAAATATTACAAATGACATCGCAGTTTTTGCGGTTGTGATAATTTTTTTTTTGATATTTATTATAATTGATGTACTTTTGGGAAGAGAAGAAAAAAATGATTAAATTTGTCATTTTTGTTATTTTTTAAGTGGAGGAGAAAACAAAATTTTTTGTATTTATCATTCCTGTTAATATTGTTTAATTTTAATCGTTATTCTAATAAAACAGTTATTGACAATAATTTTTGTAGTCACTACAAAATTTTGATTTTCTTTTTTTCTTTTTTTTTTGAATTTTTTTTTATTTTTTTTTGAATTTTTTTTATTTAAAAATTTTTTTTTTTTTCATTTTTGTTTTATTTTTGAATTTTTTTGTTTTATTTTTTTTCATTTTTGTTTTATTTACTAATTGTTAGAATTTAACGTTTGTATTTTCTCTCTAATTTTATTAATACTTTTGCGTTTTGTTTGTTAAAATAATTTTTTTCAGAATCGAAGGCAAGAAAAAATTTTCTTTTCACCTCGTTGACAGTTATAAAATTAATCGATCGTATATACAAAACAGTGTGTTGTAATTTTTCTTCTTCTTCTATTTACGTATATATAGTTTTATTTTTGGAAAAAAAATTTTTTCGTCACAAGACGAAGATTTTTTTTTTTTTTTTTTTTAACATTGAAAGCTTTGAATAAAGAAAAATGGGGAAAATAAATCACGAAACGCCTCTTGTCTTAAAATGCATATTGATTCATTGTCAAACTTTTCTAACTTTTTCAACTTTTTTTCAACAGCTGTAAACAAATGATGTACAAAAATAGAAACTATAACACAAAATAGGACCGCAAGTTAATTTTAATGTTATAAATATTTCATTGGAGAATCCAAACAAAAATTGTATCAACATCTCGACTAGATTTATATGTAGGCATTAATTTTTAGGATGTACCCTTTCAACAAAAAAAAAAAAAGAAAAAAAAAAGACTTTGAAAAAGCTTCTGTGCTTCTGTGTTTATTAGTTTGTGTGTATATATAAATCTGTGTTTAAATTATATCTTTCAATTAAGACTTTCAAACAAGACGTTACTTAAAATAGAATTTATTGGTACACTATCGAGTAGTACTTGAAGCGATAGGAATATACTTTTTAAATTTTACCCTTTTCGTCAATTTATTGAAAAAAAATTTTTTCTTAAATTACTTTTGTATTTGAAAAATTTTCCATGTCCATTTTTATGTCAATTAAGTTTCTAAATTCAAGAATATAAATTATAATAAATTCTTAATTAATGATTGATTTTTTATTTATTTTTTTTTATTTTATTTCTATTCGTTTCTTTTTGTTTAAAAAAATTGTGATATTTATTTTTTTATTTTATTTCTATTCGTTTCTTTTTGTTTTAAAAAATTGTGATATTTATTTTTTTTATTTTATTTCTATTCGTTTCTTTTTGTTTAAAAAAATTGTGATATTTATTTTTTTATTTTATTTCTATTCGTTTCTTTTTGTTTAAAAAAATTGTGATATTCATTTTTTTTTATTTTATTTCTATTCGTTTCTTTTTGTTTAAAAAAATTTTGATATTTATTCTTTTTTATGGAAAAAGAAACCATAAATGGTAACAAATAAAAATTGTGATATTTATTTTTTTTATAGAGAAAAGAAACGATAAATGGTAACAAAAATTGTGATATTTTTTTCATAGAAAAAGTAAACGATAAATGGCAACAATGGCATAATTTATCGGCTGTCGGTAAGGTAGACGTTTCCTGTACCAACCGTTGGTAATAAATTATAACGTAAATGATAAAAAAAATAGGGGAAAAATTAAATTCTCTTCTTATATATGTAAAACATTTTTATTATAAATTGTATTAAAAGATTAAAAGGAAAAAAAATAATTATAAATATTTTTTTTTCCTTTGAATTCTCGTTAGAATTTTTTTTTTTTTTTGAAAATAGAATTTAATTTTTCTACTTGTTTTTTTATTTGTAAATTAATTTATGATAACTTACGCGTGTCTGGATGTCATGTGATATCGTTTTTTCATTACACGCCATATTTCCCAACAAATTGCAGTGTAGCAAAATGCCATTATTATAAGAGGTATCACTAATACCAGTAAAAGCATGTAAAGTTCATGAGTTCGCCATAAAGTAACGGAATTGAAGTCCCTTTTACAGTGATATGCTTTTACATATATACCAACTTCTTTATGGATCTGCAAGCAAAAATGAAAAGAGGGAAAAAAAATGTGTATGTATATAAATGTACACACACACATATTGTATATATGTATGAAAGAAATGAAAAATTTTTCAATGTCTACATGAGGATAATGTACAATTTTTTACACATTAGACATAATATTGTTGGTAATTTATTATCTTCTTTTGACAAATTTTTCTTTCTCCTTTTTTTACCCTAGAAAAAATAGATGAATGAGAAGAAGACATTTCTGTTTGAATATTATATCTTAGAAGGGAAATTTTTCTCTTTTGTATTTTTGTAGATTTTATTTAGAAAAAGAATTTTAATTAATAACTTTTTCAAACTATTATTATTTATTTATTTTATTATTTTTTAATTTTTCTTTTTTCTTTTTTTTTTTTTTTATTTTTATTTATTTATTTATTTTTCTTTTTTTTATTTTTTCTTTCTTTTATTTTTTATTTTTATTTCTTTTTTTATTTTTATATATTTTTTCTTTCTTTTATTTTTTATTTTTATTTCTTTTTTTATTTTTATATATTTTTTCTTTCTTTTATTTTTTATTTTTATTTCTTTTTTTATTTTTATTTATTTTTTCTTTCTTTTATTTTTTATTTTTATTTCTTTTTTATTTTTTTTTATTTTTATTTATTTTTTCTTTTTTTCTTTTTATTTACTTTTTTATTTTTATTTATTTATTTTTTTTTTTCCTTTTTCTTTTAAAATATCATTTTCTTTTTTCTTTTTTTCCTTTTTTCATTTGATTTATCATTTTCTTTTTTGTCTTTTTTATTTTTTTCACTATTTTCTATTTTTTTACTGCAGGCTTCGCACTCATCAATACTAAAAAACCGACTATTTACAATTTTTTTCACGTTACACTACTGTTTGGGTACTTTTTTAGATTTCATCCACTAAAAGCAATTTTTATTTCTATTTTTTATTCAAAAATTTAATTTTTCTTCTATTTTTGAGAATTTACGCTTTTTCTCCAAATTCGCTTATATTAGAAATAAAAAAATTATTCTTAGCAATTTCAATGAAATTCTTTTAAAACGATTTTATTATTTTCAAAAACATTTCGAAATTAAATTATTTTCCAATAACTAGTGTTTTTGGAAAATTTTGCTAAAAAAATTCAATTATTAAAAAATATTTTTAAAATATAAAAAAAAATCATCCAAAATTTTAATTATTTTTATGAATAATAAAATTTTCAAAGGAATTCAATTAATTTAGAATAGCTTTTTGGAAAAAAATTTCAAAAAACTAAATTATTTAACAAAATTTTTAAACAATTCTGAATTCTTCAGAACAATTCAATCTAGTTTCAATAATATAATGGAATTTTTCATAAAACTCAATTTTTTAAAAAAGTTTTAATAAAAAGAAAAAAATTTAATTATTTTCCTAAATACTAAAACTTGTTGAAAAAATTCAATTATTTATTTATTTTCGAAACTATTTCAAATTAATTAATCGAAATATTCAATTAGTTTTACAAATAAAGTTTTCCACTCGACTTTAATTATTTAAAATAAAATTTTCATAATCTTTATTATAATTCGTAATCGAAATAATTTTATTTTAAACAGTGTTTATCAAATTCTCATGTAAAAAATTCAATTTTCAAAAATAATAAAAATTTTTCACGAAAATTCAATTTTCAAAAATAATAAAATTTTTCACGAAAATTCAATTTTGTTTGTAATTATTTCAACAAATTTTCTTTTTGGCCTTAATTCAATTATTTTCATAAATAATAAAATTCTTTTCTGGAATTCTTTTACTATTTTTGAATATTTTAATAAAATTCTTTGTTACAATGCAATTATTTTCTTAAAAAATAAAACTCATCGCAGGATTTTAATAATTTTTTTATTAAATTTACAAAAATTGTTCAAAACATATGCAATTTTTTATTACAATTTAATTTCAATTTCTCGAAGAAATCAACTATTTCAAACAAAAGTCTTTTTAAACTTCTTTTAAAGAATTTAATTATTTGCAAAAAAATTAGAATTTTCACACAAAATTTAATTATTTACAAAAAAAATTAGAATTTTCACACAAAATTCAATTATTTACAAAAAAATTAGAATTTTTCACAAGAAATTCAATTATTTACAAAAAAATTATGATTTTTCAAAACAAATTCAATTATTTGCAAAAAAATTAGAATTTTTCAAAAGAAATTCAACTATTTACTAAAGAATTATGATTTTTTAAAAGAAATTCAATTATTTTCAAACAAATAGAATTTTTCACAAGAAATTAAATTATTTTCAAACAAATAGAATTTTTCACAAGAAATTAAATTATTTACAGAAAAATTTCGAATTTTTCACAAGAAATTGAATTAATTAAAAATATTTAAAAAAAAAAGATCGAAAAATCAATTATTGTAAAAATACAATTTTAATGGAATTTATTTTAAAATAATTCAATTATTCTTTGAGATTTTAATACAATTTTCCTCCAAAATTCAATTCTTTTTGATAATTTTAATAAATTTCTTTGCAACTATTCAATTATTTTCGCAAAAAAATGTAAAGATTAGTAACAAAATTTGATTTCATTTCCTCAAAAAAAAAAAATTATTCAATTAATTATTAAATAATTCAATCAAATAGAATTAATTTTAAATTATTATTTAATAAAATTGTTGGAAAGAAATCCATTATTTTAAATACAATTTTAATAAAAAATTTTCTTTTAATAATTCAATTATTCTTTTAGTTTCAATTATTTATAAAATTGGTTTTAAAAATATTCGTAAGAATTGAATTCTTTTCATGAATAATAAAAATTTCGCAGGAATTAAATTATTTTCAAACATTTAAGAAAAATTTGTAAAGAAATAATTATTTTAAATATATAATTTTAATATGAAATTTTTTTTTTGATAATTCAATTATTCTTGTAAATTTTAATTAAATTTTTCCAAGAATTTAATTATTGACATAAATAATTCTTTAAAAAAATTCAATTATTATTTATTAAAGATTAATACCAAAATTTTTTACCGAAAATTTAATTTTTTTGAGACATTTTAATAAAATTCTTGACAAAATTCAATTATTTCCATAAAGAATAAAATTTTTCTTAGAAATTCAATTAATTTTTGTAGAGTTGAATAAAATTATTAGCAACTATAATTATTTTTTAAACTACAATTTTATAGAAATTTTTTTAAAAAATGTTAAAAAAAAAAAATTCATAAAAATTTAATCTTATTTCCTCGTCAATAAATATTTAATGTTAATTTTTTTTTTGTAAAAAAATTTTTCTTAATTTTTTTGAGTAAAATAATAAATAAATAATGAATTTAAATTTTTTCCAAAATTTCCTTTTTTTATTATTTTAAAAAAAAATTAAAGAAAATTAGTAAATGAGATGTAAATATTGAGAGCAGATAAATGAGTTTTCAAAGTTATTTGAACTATACATTGAATGTAACTATGTAATGAAACTGGTAGCCACAGAAAGTGAGAGAGAGAGAGAGAGAGAGGGAGAGAAACTTTGAGTAAAAATTGCTCAATCGAAATTCCACGCTAGGGAAATTGAACGATAATATCGTTTGGCTGCATTGCAGAAATGGTCAAAAATGTATAGATACCACAAAAAAAAGGATAAAAAAATAAGTGACCAAATTGAAATTTCCTTCAAAATAAAAAAATACTTCTAACGAATTTAAATTTCATTGGAAGGAAAAATTTTATTTTACAGTATATTTTTTGCGTTTTCTATTTTTGCAGTGCCAACGAAATTTTATTTTACCAAAAAGAATTATATTTATTTTATTTCATAAATAAAAAAAATCAAATCGTTTTTTCTCTTTCTTTTTTTATTATTTAATTTATTAAAATTCAATTTCTTCAAATAAAATTCATTTTTTTTTAGTTTATTTTTTTTGTTACAAAATTTATAGAAATATGTAAATTTTATAGGAAAAAAAAAAAAGAAATGTAGAAATAAAAAAAAGTTTGCTAATTAAATTAAAAAAAAAAAATAAAGAAAGAGAGAAAAGATTTTTTCCCCCTTTCTTATATTATACTTTTTAAAGATTTTAAAGCTTGTGAAAACATTCCTGAGGTGTACGAACAAAGGAAGTTACATAGGAGATATTTTAGACATTGTTTAAGAACAATGTTTTAAGTATAAATTATTTAATAACTAAAATGTTCTCTCGGAAAGAAATTGAAAATTCAACAGACGACTTTTCCTAGTGAAGTCTATAAAATTTTCAGAAATGTTACACTTGGGATTTTCGTAGCAATCTTATATATATATAAATTTACAGAAAAAAAAGAGAAAATATATTTCTCATTCGTTTTCTTAAAAAAATGAAAATATATTTTTCATTATTATTATTTGTTTTGAAAAGTAATTGAAAAATATTCAAAGTTTTCGCTTCTATTTATTATTTGAATAAGAAATTTTATTTTTAGGTTAGGTTACAAAAAAAATATTAACAATAAAACAAAAATTGTAGAAAAAAATTAAAATAAGGAAATGGGAAAACAAGAAAATTTTAAAGTATAAGAAAATTGAAAAATAAGAAAATGGAGAAATGAGAAAATTACAAAAAAGGGAAATAATGAAATAACAAAATAGAAAAATAACAAAATAGAAAAATAATAAAATAACAAAATTAAACTAATAAAACCACAAAATTACAAAAAAGCAAAGTAGCAAAATAGGAAAGTGAAACAATAATAAAATAACAAAATGTTATTATTACTATATTTTGTTATTTTATTTTTTTGTTAATTTTGTCGTTTTGCGTTACTTAACTTTGTTTTTTGTTTTTTTTATTATCTTACTTTAAAATGTTATACTTCAATGTAAAAAATTAACAAAATAAGAAACTAATAAAATGACAAAATTTTAAAATAATAAAATAACAAAACAAGAAAATAGTAAAATAACAAAATATAATAATAAAATAAAAAATACTATTAATTAATAATTAAATATAAAAATTAGTCAAAAACAGAAAATAATTACAATGAACAAGGAAATAGGAATTTAAAAAAGAGTGACAAAAATAACAGCAATAATGACAAAATTAACAATTGATAAGTGAAATACGAACATAAAATATGAACAAAAAAAATAATTTGAACATTGTAAAAATAAGAAGAAAAAGGTAAATATAGTAGTAGCGTTTGAAAAAAACAATGAAAATAACAAAAGCAACAAAAATAACATAGATAATAACAATAACAAATTTAACAAAAATAAATAATATGAATATAATAATAACAAATTTAACAAAAATAAATAATAAGAAAATAATAATAACAAATTTAACAAAAATAAATAATATGAAAATAATAATTAAAATATAAAAGTAAAAGCTTTTGAAAAGCAAAGAAAAAAACATTTTAAAATAATTAAATGAAAATAACAAAGGCAACAACAAAAATAACATAGAAAACAATAATATTGAAATTATTTAAAAATAAATAATATAGAAGCTTTAATTAAAATATATAAAATTATAAGCTTTATATATAAAAGAAAAAAAACAATTACAACTGATAATGAAAATAACAAAAGCAACAACAAAAATAACATGGAAAACAATAATATTGAAAATATTTAAAAAATATATAATGTAAACATAATTAAAATATAAAATAAAAAAATTATTATAATTATTATAATAATAATAATTATTATTATTATTATTATAATAATTATTATAATTATTATTATTATAATTATTATTATAATTATTTAACAGAAAAATAACAAATTAAAAAAATAATTAAAGTTACAAAAGCAACTACAAAAATAACATAAAAAACAATAATATTGAAATTATTAAAAAATAAATAATGTAAAAACTGTAATTAAAATATAAAGTTAAAAACATAATATGAAAGAAAAATAACAATTTAAAAAAGAATAGTTATAACAAAAGCAACAAAAATAACATAGAAAATAATAATAACAAAATTATGAAAATAATAAATAATATGAAAATAATAATTAAAACATAAAATTATATGCTTTATGTATAAAAGAAAAAAAACAATTAAAACTAATAATGAAAATAACAAAAGTAACAACAAAAATAACATAGAAAACAATAATATTGAAATTGTTTTAAAAATATCAAATAAAAAGATTATTATAATTATTGTAAAAATTATTATAGATATTGTAAAAATTATTATAATTATTGTAATAATTATTTAAAGGAAAAATAACAATTCAAAAAAATATTAAAAATAACGAAAGCAACTACAAAAATAACATAGAAAACAATGATAATAAAATTAATGTAAAAAAAACATTGTATTCATAATTAAAATATAAAATAATTTTATTTTATATAGAAAAAGAACAATAATGTGAGAAATAACAATTATAGAAATAATGACAAAAGTAACAATGACAAAAATAACAAAAAGAAACAATATTAAAAATACTAATAACAGTAGTAAAAACGATGCAATTAATTATTATTTAACAATAATTATTCAATAATTTTAAATTACAAAATTTTCTGAACCGTTAATAATGATATTTTATGGATTATAAAACGAAAGAATAAATTTAAAAGCAAATGAAGAAGTTATAATAATAGAAAAAAATTATAAACTCGTGAAAAAAGTATCGCAAAGCTCCTCACAGTTGTATTTACAAAGAAAATTAATTATTCTTCACTTCCTTCGTTTTTATCCTTCTTTTTCCTTTTTAATAGTACGTTTCATATTTTTATTGAAATATTATACTGATTCATTTTTCTTTCGTTTATTTACTTATTCACATATTTATTTACCCGTTGATTTGTATTGTTTTTTTTTTTAATTTTTTTATTCATAAATATTATATAAACAATAATGAAACAAATGAGCTCGGTGAAAATAATTAAAATGTAAAATAAAGAAAAAAAAGTTATTGAAATGTAAAATAAAGAAAGAAAAATTATTAAAATGTAAAATAAAGAAAGAAAAATAATAATAATAATAATAATAATAATAATAATAATGATAATAATAATAATAATAATAATAATAATAATAATATTCGTAACAATATTAATAATAATAAAAAATGATAAAAATTAACTGTTTATTAAATAATTAATTATCTATTTATTTTTTTAATTATTTATTATTTTGTTTTTTTGTACAGTCGTTTATTTATTTTTATTTATTTTATTATCTTTTATATTTTTTCTTTTTTACTTTTTTTTATTTTATTAACTTTTATATTTATTCTTTTTTACTTTTTTTTTACTTTATTATTTTTTATATTTATTCTTTTTTAACTTTTATATTTTATTTTTTTATTTTTTTACTTTTCTAAAGCTTTACATGCGACAATTTTAATTTTATAAAAGTTTTGACTTAAAAAAGTTATAATAGTCGAGAGATTGCACGAGGCAAAATGACAAAGTTTTGTAATATTGTAGGTGTTGATTGCGTTAATATTCATCAACTTTTTTTTTGGTTTTTCTCTCTCTTTTTTTCAACTATTTTGTCACACCTTCTCCTTTTGAGACCCTCAATGGCGGCCCATCACCGCTCATTTTATTTAGCACCCTTTATATGTTAAAAGGAAATTAGGTTAAGTGGAAAACTAAACTTGATCTGCTTGAACGTTGGATAATCTTTCACTGCCAAGAAACTAACTTTCAGCCCAAGTGAATAATATTGAGAGCTTTAAATTCTACGCTCAATTGCAAATTCGATAAGCTAATCATCTTTTCTATAAACATATATATATATACATTATGGTTCATTCAAATTAGATACTTTGAGGAAAAGTACAGTAGATGTAAATTATATTAATATAAGAAATATTCAATACTGAAATAATATTGCAGTACTATAATTATGAAATAGTTTAAAATATAATTATTTAAAATTTAGCAACAGAATATAATAGTATAAAATATTATTGAAAATATTACAATAGTTGAATTAAAAGATAAATTCAATTTTAACTCTTGTGAAAGCACCATTATTTTAACGTTTTTTTGCAGTAAAAAAAGTAAAAATATTGTTTTACCATTGTGGCTGCACCATTATTTTACCGTTTTTCTGCAGTAAAAGAAGTGAAAATATAGTTTTAGTATTGTGAATGCACCATTATTTTAAGTTTTGGTAATTATGCAGTAAAAGAAGTGGAAATTTGGTTTACCATTGTGGATGCACCATTATTTTAAAGTTTTTTCGCAGTAAAGAAAAGTGAAAATATAGTTTTACCATTGTGGATGCACCATTATTTTAAGTTTCGATAATTATTCAGTAAAAGAAGTGGAAATTTGGTTTACCATTGTGGAAGCACCACTATTTTAAATTTTTTTCTGCAGTAGAAGAAGGGAAAATATTATTTTACCATTGTGGAAGCACCATTATTTGAAGTTTCTTCTACAGTAAAAGAAGTGGAAATTTGCTTTACCCCTTGTGGAAGCACCATTATTTTAAAGTTTTTTCGCAGTAAAGAAAAGTGAAAATATAGTTTTCGCATTGTGAATGCACCATTATTTTAAGTTTTGGTAATTATGCAGTAAAAGAAGTGGAAATTTGGTTTACCATTGTGGAAGCACCATAAATCTTAAGGGTGCCTCCACAATTGGATTGATATTCTTTCTTCGTAGAAGTATAACTATTATTAGGGTTTTTCTACAATAAAGTTAACATAAAATTTTTTTTTTAAGGTGTAAATGAATAAATAAATAAATGCAAATAAATAAATGCAAATAAATAAATAAATGCAAATGAAAAAATAAGTAATTAAAAAAAAAATTCACTTTACCTGAATAAAAATCATTGGTATTGCCAAAATAAATGAGGCGAACCAGACAAAAATGACAATTTTCCTCGCTTGACTTATTGTGCAAATGTACTGCGCTCTCATTGGATGAACTATGGCGTAATATCTGAAATAGAGACAAAAAAAAATTTCTTTTCAAAAACAAGAATTAAAATTTTTTTTTTTAATTTTTGAATATATATTTTTTTAATTACATAAAATATTTTTTTTAATAAATTATAAAAAAATTATTATATAGAATTTTAGAAAAAATTCGGTTAATAAATTTTTTAAAAAATGTATCTATTAAGATTTTTTTTAGAAAAATTAAAAAGATAACTAAAAAAAACTTAATAGTATTATTGTAAAAATACTAAATAATAGTCACAATGAAGCAAAAAATAATTATCGAACAATATTTAAATGAAAAATTTAATGAAAAAATATTTTTTACTTGAAAGTGTTGTAAAAAAAAGTTTTTAGTTATAAATAATATTAGAAACTATTTTTCAGTTAAAAATATTTTTAAAGAATATTGTTTAGTTAAAAATATTTTTAGAAAAATATTGTTTAGTTAAAAATTAAAAAAAAATTGTTTAGTTAAAAATAAAAAATTAAAAAACAATTGTTTAGTTAAAAATAAAAAAGCAAAAAAATAATAATTATAGTTGAATTATTATTTAATTATTAAAAAGGATATTTTTTAGTTCATTATATTCTTTAAAAAGTGTTTTTTATTTACAAATATTGTGTAAAAAATTTTTTTATTTAAAAATATTGTGTGTAAATATTTTTTATTTAAAAATATTGTGTGTAAATATTTTTTATTTAAAAATATTGTGTAAAAATATTATTTAGACAAAAATATTTTGGAAAAATACTTTTTAGTTAAAAATATTCTGGAAAAATACTTTTTAGTTAAAAATATTCTGGAAAAATACTTTTTAGTTAAAAATTTTCAAGAAAAATACTTTTTAGTTAAAAATAATCCAGAAAAATGCTTTGTAGCTGAAAATATTTCGGAAAAATACTTTTTAGTTAAAAATATTCTAGAAAAATACTTTTTAGTTAAAAATATTCTAGAAAAATACTTTTTAGTTAAAAATATTCAAGAAAAATACTTTTTAGTTAAAAATAATCCAGAAAAATGCTTTGTAGCTGAAAATATTTCGGAAAAATACTTTTTAGTTAAAAATATTCTAGAAAAATACTTTTTAGTTAAAAATATTCAACAAAAATACTTTTTAGTTAAAAATATTCAAGAAAAATACTTTTTAGTTAAAAATAATCCAGAAAAATGCTTTGTAGCTGAAAATATTTCGGAAAAATACTTTTTAGTTAAAAATATTCTAGAAAAATACTTTTTAGTTAAAAATATTCTAGAAAAATACTTTTTAGTTAAAAATATTCTGGAAAAATACTTATTAGTTATAAATATTCTGGAAAAATACTTATTAGTTATAAATATTCTGGAAAAATACTTTTTAGTTAAAAATATTCCAGAAAAATACTTTTTAGTTTAAAATATTCTGGAAAAATACTTTTTAGTTAAAAATATTTTGAAAAAATACTTTTTAGTTAAAAATATTTTGAAAAATACTTTTTAGTTAAAAATATTCTAGAAAAATACTTTTTAGTTAAAAATATTCTAGAAAAATACTTTTTAGCTAAAAATATTTTGGAAAAATACTTTTTAGTTAAAAATATTCTGGAAAAATACTTTTTAGTTAAAAATATTCTGGAAAAATATTTTTTAGTTAGAAATATTCTGGAAAAGTACATTTTTGTTAAAAATCTTTTAAAATAGTGTTTTTTAATTTAAAAAAATATATTTTACAAATATTTTATTAATATTGGCAAATAAAAGAAAGAAAAAGTTACGTTCAGAAAAGAAAAGAAATTTTTAGATTTTTATAATAAAAAAATTTGCAGTTTCGAATTAAGAAGTAGAATAAAATTTAAAATTTTCTTATTTCATTTGCACCCACTTCGAAATAAATAAATAAATAAAAGAGAAAAATTCGACTAAAATATACTGCCACTTTTTCGAAAATAAATTGAAAATCCATTTGCGATTGAATTCATATTACATTTTTACAGTGCAAAATCATTTCCGTTCAAGTATTTCGTACTTACATTATTGTGGAAAAAGATTTTCCATCTTCTCGCGAGAAAATTAAACTCGGAAGCGTAGGGAATATAATAAAATATCAGAGCAATGTATTCTCGTGTTACAGTTAATTTTTATTTTTTTTTGTGGGATAACAGTGAAATTTATATTACAAATTCAAAAAAAAAATTTGGTTTGAGATAGAAAACGAAACACATTTTTTAATTCATTTTTGTTTTATACTTTAATTGTGCATTGAAAATAATTTTTAATTTTTAAAGTAAATATTTTTGTCAGGAAATATTTTTTTTAATTTTCTGGATAAAAATTTTCTCCAATTTTTATTAATATTACAAAATATTTTCTATTCTTATTGGTAAAATATTTTCCATTTTTTAATAAAAAATATTTTCCATTTTTTATTAAAAAATATTTTCTATTCTAAATTGTAAAATATTTTCCATTTTTTATTTTTAAATATTTTACAATTTATATAAATAAATAAATTTTAATTTATTAAAAAGTATTTTCATCTTTTTTTAAATATTACGTTTTCATATTAATAAAAATTTTATATTTATTTTTTATTAAATATTTTGAAGTTTTTCTTATTAAATTGTAATATTTAATTTTAATGGATTTTATTAAAATGTTATAAATAAATTTTCATTGACAATTGTTTTTTGCCTACTAAATGATTGTTATAATTTTTTATTTTTAAAACAAAAAAATATTCTCTTGAAAATTGTTAAATTTAATTTGTTTGTTTTTTTTTGTGTAGAAAAAGTGAGTCAATTAGGAATTAATTGTTTGGACGAAGAGAGAAAATATTATGATTGAAAGTTAATGAGGGAGAAAATGATGAAATTATCGCCTATCAAGTAAAAACCCTGTAGAAAGGTCGAAATTCTTTTTATTACAAAACGTTTCCTTTTTTACGATTCATTTGGCGAAATAAGTATTTTAATTTGAAATTTTATATCAGATTTAATTTAAATAAAATTTTATGAATCGAGAATATTAGATTATTTTCCCTCACTTTTAAAGAACTTATTTTCATTGATTACATTTTCTCGTTCCTTTCTCCAACAACTTTTTCTTATTTTTAATTTTTTCTCTTTTTCATTTTTTTTTAAATTTTAATTTTAGGGAAATTTAAATTCAATTTTTGTGAATTTTAATTTTCGTTGAAATTATTTTTATTTTTTTGAACAATATTTTATTTTTAATATATTTTATCAATTAAATTTTTTTATTGTAATTTTTAATAATAATAATGATAATAATAATAATAATAATAATAATAATAATAATAATAATAATAATAATAATAATAATAATAATAATAATAATAATAATAATAATAATAATAATAATAATAATAATAATAATAATAATAATAATAATAATAATAATAATAATAATAAAAATAATAATAATAATAATGATAATAATAATAATAAAAATTGTATATTTCTATGTTGTTGAAATATTTGCTGAAAAAATAAAACAATTTTTTTTTGCAAAGAAGAAAAAGTTTTATGAAAGTAAAATTATTCTGACAAGTGAAAAATATTTGAAAAGTTTTCTAGAAAAGTTTGAAATGAGATTTTTAAGGTTAGCAATTTTTTTTCTTTTTGCTCTTTTGCTAATTTTGTCTCTCTCACTCTCTCTCTTACTCTCTCTTTACGTTTGTAAAATGATGACAGCTTATCGGATAAAAACAAAATGAGAGTGAAAAGAATTTGTGTCAAAAAATTCATAAATACTTCACAAGATTTTTGTTTTTCATAAAAAAATGTAATATCTATAGACAGGAGAGATAAAATATCTAATAAAATAAAAAATAATATAACAAATATAAAAAAAAAATAGTTTTTGAAAAATATAAAATAAAGAAAAATAATTTGAAAAACAAAATAAAAAATACTTTTCTAAAAAAATAAAAAAAAATAATATTGATTTATTTAAGTAAATAAATCAATAATAAATAATTTATTTAAATTTATTTTCTAACTTAATTTTTAAATTTATAAATTTATAAATTTATAATTTATATTTAAATAAAAATATTTGTTGTATTTTCTATTTGATTAACAATTTTTACTTTTTATTTGATATTTTCTTATTGAATTAATTTATTACTAGCACATTTTTGTTATATATTTGAATAAAAAAAATGAGTGAAAAAAAATTGTTTTTCTCTAAAGACGAACGAGAATTCATAGGAATTTATCAAAGAGATGTTCTGATATATAGAGAATGTAAAGAAATTTGATTTTTAATACGATCCCTTTGCTTGCATGAATCTGTGAAAATCGATTTTGTTTTTCTTCCTTTGAGAGGAGCAAAATCCAATGGTTTTTTTTTCAAAAACAAATCAAGAAAAGTTAAACTAATTAGGAACAGTAGTTGTTTATTAATTCAGAAAAAGAAAATAAATCTGCATAAAGTTTTAAATTACTTAAAGTTCAACTTTTTTCCACTCTTCATGTAAAAAAAAATAAATTAAAAATAAAAATATAACCGAATAAAAAAAAAAAAAAATTGTACAAAAAGATATAAATATAATAATATTGAAAATAATAATTCTGTAAATAATAAATTATACTTGTAAACAATTAAAAAAATACGAATAAAATAATAATATTTTGGCAAATAATATAAATTATGAATATAAATAAAATAAAATTAAAAGTAAAACATTTTTTTCCACTCGAAACTGAATAATAATAAAATGAAAATAAATACTAAAATATATTGAAAAATAATAAACGCAGAAAATAATAATAAAAAACAGTAAAACGTGAATAAATACTTGAATATTAAAATTTTTAAAACGAAATGCAAAAATTTTTAATGAACACACATAATAAATGTAAAAGAAATGAAATAAAAAAATAATGTGCAATATAAAGTTTGAAATGTAAAATACTAAAGTAGGAAAAAAATATTTTTAATACAAAAAATAATAAAAAAAAAATATTTTTAATCCAAAAAATAATAAAAAAAAAATATTTTTAATACAAAAAATAATAATAAAAAAATATAACAGAAAGGGAAAATGGAATATATTAAAGAATAATAAAAAAGAAATTTATAAAAGAGTTAAAGAGGCAAATTTTTAAAAATACAATAAAGAAAGGAAAAAAATGACAATAACTGACTTCAATGAAAAAGTTAAAGGAAGTAAATGAAAGGAAAAAAAATTAAATTAAATACAATAAAATTGAAATTAGTATTAAAAATACAAAATCATATAAAGACGTTATCATTTTTGAAGCGGAAAATAATTAACTAATAAATATGATGGAAAAAGATTAATTGAAAATCAATGGAAGAAAATTTGATCGATGAATGAAACTTTTAAGTCAGTTTTTCTTTTCAAAACCTTTTTTCAAAGACTCTCATTCTTCGCATTCTTTTTTACTTTTCTCAATATCTTATGATTTATTCAGCAAATATTTCAAAGGAAATAAAATTTTCTTCTCAAAAAAAAAACGAAGAGAAACAAAAAATATGTTTATTTTTGTTTCTATTATTAACTTTTACATTTTTCTCTATTAAATCTAAAACTTATTACAATTTTACTTTAGAATTTTTTTAAAATAAATTTCTTAAAAAAAAAAAAATTTTTTTTATTCAATTATTTAATAAAATTTTCACTAGAATTCCATTATTTATCAATTTTGAAAATCAATTTCTTCGAAATCATTCATTTCTTTTCATAAAAAATAAAATTTTTACAGGGATTTAATTAATTTTATTATAAATAAATAATACTTATGACAGAAATTCAATTATAAATTTTAATTTTTAATTTTGGAGAACTTACAAATTAATTTCCAAATAAATAAAATTCTTCGCAGGAATTCAATTATTTTTGATATTTTTTTACCGTTTTTAAAAATATTGAAAAATTCTCCTCAAAATTTCAATTATTTTCAAAACTTTTTCCTTAATTTAATGATTTTTCTTATTTATTATTTTAATAAAAATTTTCATAAGAATTCAATTATTAAAAAAAAATTTAATAAAATTCAAAGAAAAAATTTTATTATCTTCAAAAGTAACAAAAATTTCACAGCAATTCAATTATTTATTGATTATTTTTAAAATGTTCTTCGTAATAATTCAATTATTTTGATAAATAATAAAACTCATCGCAAAATTTTAATTATTTTGAATTTTGAATTTTAAATAAATTACAAATGATTGCAGTAATTCAATTATTTTTAAATTCTTCTGAAAATTTCTTTTAAATAATAAAATTTTTTCTGAAAAAAATTGAAAAAAATTCAATTATTTTTAGTAATTTTAATGAATTTCTGCTCAAAATTTCTTACAAATAACAAAATTCTTCTCTGCGATTCAATTATTTTCAAAAAATTTACTAAAATTACTGTCAAAATTTCGAATATTTTCAAAAATTTTAATAAAAATACTGTCAAAATTTCAAATATTTTCCAAAAATTTTAATAAAATTACTGTTAAAATTTCAATTATTTTTAATTATTTTCAATTTTCCTAAATTTAATGACTTTTATTGTTCACTATATTACAGCAAAAATTTCCTTGTTAATTAAATTATTTAAAAAAGAAATTTATAAAATTCGAAACAAAAAGTTTATCATTTTCACAAATGTTCAAAAATTTTAGAGGAATTAAATTATTAAAAATTTTTTTTTAATAAAATTCTTCGCAATAATTCAATTATTTAATACAACTTTCACTGAAATTCAATTATTTACCAATTTTTAAAATAAATTTCTTCGAAATCATATAATTTTTTTCACAAATAATAAAAATTTTTACGTAGATTCAATTATTTTTATTATAAACAAATAATGCTTACCACAGAATTTTAATTATAATTTTTGGATTTTGAATTTCGAAGAACTTACAAATTAACTTCAAAAATTAATAAAATTCTTCGCAGGAATTCAATTATTTTTGATATTTTTTTTGCCGTTTCGTCAAAATTTCAATTATTTTGACAAATAATAAAATTTTCGTCAAAATTTAAATTATTTTTACAAATAATAAATTTCTTTACTGGAATTATTCAATTATTTAAAAGTTTTAATAAAATTCTTACGGCAAAAATTTTAATTATTTCCAAAAAATGTCCTCAATTTATTTATAATTTTTCTTCGCAAATATTTCAATTATTTTTATAAATAATAATTTTTTTTACCGGAATTCAATTATTTTCATAAGTATAAATTTTTAAAAATATGTTATTATTAATTTTTTTTAATACCATTTAAATCAAAATTTCTCTAAAAAAAATTAGTTAAAATTTTTTTTTGAAATTCGTCAAAAGAATTCAATTATTTAAAAATTTCTGTATAAAATTCTTTATATGAAATTCTTTATCGATTATTCGATTTCAACAAAAAGTCATTGAAATAAATTATTTATTTTTATATTTAGAATTTAAACGTTTTTCTCTATTAAACCGAAAACTTATTTTCACTTTAAATGTTATTGGCAATATAATTTAAAAAAAAACAAAAAGCAAAAATAAAACCGAGAACAAACCGAAGAAGAATAGAAAACAAATTTTTATTTTATATTTGTTTTGTATTATTAATAATTTTACATTTTTTCTACTAAACATAAAACTTACTTTCACTGCAAAAACATTATTCTTAATATACTGTAAATTTTGTGACAGAAAAGTTTTAGAAAAAATATTTTCTTTTGTAAAATTAATTTTTCAAAGTAATTTCACACGTGTGTAAGTGAAGTGAAGTTACTGAAAAGCCAATTTATTTAAAATTTTCAAGCGAAGGAGAGAAAGAGAGTTTTCTCCGTAATTCTCAAGTTTTCCTGCGTGACATTAAGAAAGGCGAAGTGTACCTTAATCGCGATCTAGAAGTAAACTCATGACTTCTATTTACGTAGAGACTCGACTGACTCTGATTTTAAAGCTTTTATATATGCAAGCATCTTGTTTCAAGGCAAAGCAAATTCTCATTTAACGCAAAATCAAATAATCTCTCTTTCTCCCTCATGGAAAAATCGTGCAACAAATAAAGAAAAAAAAAACCAGGAACAAACTTCTTTCGTATCATATTCATTTAAAATAAATTTCAACAACAAAAAAAAATGAAAAAAAACATTATCACAGAAATGATAGCAATTTCTATAAAAGAAAAATTACGGGAAAAATGTTTTCTTTTTCAAGAGAAATATAATATAATATCGCAATTAGAAAAAAATAAAATATATTTTTAAATTCAAATATTCAGATTTAGTTAATTAAAAAAATTATTAATGTAAACGAGGCACTTTTATTAGCAATTTAAAAAAAATAATTTAGTTTTTTTAAAATAAAATTAACAATTTTAAAAAGGATTTAATTTTTTTTTGGAATAAAATTAACAATTAAGAAAAATAATTTAATTTTTTTAAATAATATTAACAATTAAGAAAAATAATTTAATTTTTTTGAATAAAATTAGTAATTTTGAAAAAATAATTTATTTTATTTTGAAAAAAATTACTAAATTAGCAATTTAAAAAAAAGGAATTTAATTTTAATTCAATAATGTTTTTTTTTTAAATAAAATATGAACTGAAATATGGAATTTTAAAAGAGATGACTCTATAATAAATAAATTACATAAATAAATAAATGGATAAATTTGATAAAATTTCAATTTTTTTATGAATTTAATTAAAAAACAAAATTTTGAATTTTTAAAAATTAAAAAAATTAAAATTCTTATGAAATAAATTAAATTTTTTAGTATATATACCTATTTAATTAATTAGTGAAAATAATAGATTTAGAGAAGAATTTTAGATAAAAACAGTAAAAAAAATTACTTAAGAAAAAATTCAATTAATTATTAATTAATTATTAATTTAAATAATTATTGAAAATAATAGATATAGAGAAGAATTTTAGATAAAAACAGTAAACAAAAATTAATTATGGAAAAATTCAATTGTGTTTAAGAAGTTTGAAAAATTCTCCTCAAAATTTCAATTATTTTCAAAACTTTTTCCTTAATTTAATGATTTTTCTTATTTATTATTTTAATAAAAATTTTCATAAGAATTCAATTATTTAAAAAGAAATTTAATAAAATTCAATGAAAAATTTAATTATTTTCAAAAATAGCAAAAACTTCACAGCAATTCAATTATTTATTAATTATTTTTAAAATGTTCTTCGCAATAATTCAATTCGCAAAAAAATGTACGGGAATTCAATTATTTTTATAAATAATAAAACTCATCGGAAAATTTCAATTATTTTGAATTTTGAATTTTGAATAAATTACAAATGATTGCAGAAATTCAATTATTTTTAAAATTAATTAAATTTTTTCCAAGAAATTCAATAATTAAAACAAATTTTTTTAAATTCTTTTAAGGGCATTTGAAACATTATGACGTCACAGTATAACCAAAGCATGTGTTCTAAATTCGTGACGTCATGATGGTTCAAATTCCCTTAAATATCTCTTATAAATAATAAAATTTTTTTCTGAAATTCAATTATTTTCAGTAATTTTAATAAATTTCTCGCTTCAAAATTTCCTATAAATAAAATTCTTCTCTGAGATTCAATTATTTTCAAAAATTTTAATAAAAATACTGTCAAAATTTCCAATATTTTCCAAAAATTTTAATAAAATTACTGTTAAAATTTCAATTATTTCCAATAATTTTCAATTTTCCTAAATTTAATGATTTTTATTATCAACTAAATTTTAATAAAAATTTTCTTGTTAATTAAATTATTTTAAAAAGAAATTTATAAGATTCAAAACAAGAATTTTATTATTTTCAGAAGTATTCAAAAATTTCATAGGAATTAAATTATTTACAATTTTTTTTAATAAAATTTTTCTCAATAATTCAATTATTTAATACAAATTTCAGTGGAATTCAATTATTTACAAATTTTTTAAATAAGTTTCTTCGAAATTATTAATATTTTTTCGTAAATAATAAAAATTTTTACTGGGATTCAATTATTTTTATTATAAATAATAAATAATACTTATCGCAGAATTTTAATTATAATTTTTCATTTTCAATTTTGGAGAACTTACAAATTAATTTCAAAATTAATAAAATTCTTCGCTGAAATTCAATTATCTTTGATACTTTTTTACCATTTTCGTCAAAATTTCAATTATTTTGACAAAGAATAAAATTTTTGTCAAAATTTCAATTATTTTGACAAATAATAAATTTCTTTACTGGAATTATTCATTTATTTAAAAGTTTTAATAAAATTCTTACGGCAAAATTTCAATTTCTTCCAAAAAATATCCTCAATTTATTTGTAATTTTTCTTCGCAAATATTCCAATTATTTTTATAAATTATAAAAATTTTTACCGGAAATCAATTATTTTCATTAATGTAAAATTTTTTTTTAACGATTATTATTATTAATTATTGTTAATACCATTTAAATCAAAATTTTTCTAAAGAAAATTAGTTAATATTTTTTTTTTAACTTCGTCAAAAGAATTCAATTATTTAAAAATTTCTTTATAAAGTTCTTTATGTGAATTCGATTTTAAGAAAAAGTTATTCAAATAAATTATTTATTTTTATATTCAGAATTTAAATAATTGAATTCTCGTAAAATTTTCTAATAAAAATTGATTTAAAAATGAAATTCAGTTTTAAATTTTAGATTAGATTTGAATTTTAAAAGAATTCTGAAGTAAATTTTTAAAAATAAATGAATTTTGAATTGGTTTGAAATTAAAAGTCTATGAAAACTAGAATTTTTTTTATACTTTTAAGTTTTAACTGAAAATTCTGCAAAATTTATTTTTTATAATGTATATTTTCTAAATATTTAATTGAAGAATATTCGAATAATCAAAATTTTGTAAAATTTAATGTTAAACAAATAGATTCAAAAATTTTCAAAGAACTAAATTTTAAACATTATTAATAACAATAAATTGATTTAAAACAAAAAATTCGTTACGTTCAGTTTAAACAAAAATTTTTCAGTGGCTTATAAATTAAAAAAAATAAATAAATAATAAAATTGAAAAAATAAATTTAAAAAAATGAAAAAAATTAAAAAAACAGTTTATATGGGAAAATAGGTAAATAAATAAATATTAAAACTGAGTAAATAATGAATAAAGCAATAAATTAAATATTAAAATGAAAAGGTAATAAAAATGCAGCAAAAAAATGAAATAAAAATGGGAAGAAAAGAGATAAGTTAGAAAATAAAAAAGAGTGTACTAAAAATAGAAGATTTATGGGAACTTGCTATCGCATTTTTGATTTAATACATAAAAAGAAATTACCTTTCAACGGACATTGCTGTGAGGGTCAATACTGAGCATATTGCAGAAACACTTTGCATGTAGTGCACTGCTTTGCATAAGAAAAGACCCATTTCCCAAGTAAAGGAGAACAATTTTGCTATCTGAAACAAGAAAAAGGAGAGAATATTATTCAGATAATAAAATAAATAAAATAAATAAATAACTAAAATTATTTGAATAAGAAAATAATATTATTTTCAGCATTAAAATAATTAGAGTCAACAAAAAATTTTTATTGTATAATAAATTTTTTACTCCAAAGTATTTATTATTATTATTAATTATTATTATTATTATTATTATTATTATTATTAATATTATTATTATTATTATTATAAATATAATTTATTTAAACTATAATTAATTATTTATTATTATTTTTTATTATTGTTATTATTATTATTATTATTATTATTATCATTATTATTGTTATAAATATACTTTATTTAAACTATAATTAACTATTTATTATTATTTATTTATTACTTATTTATTCATTATAAACTATAATTATATAATTATAATTTTTTTTTGTTCGGTCTACACTAAAAGTCGATGAACAAAATAAAATACTTATAGATAAAATTTTAATTGTATTAAAAAAGCTAGAAATGACAAAAAAAATATAAATTTTAATTAATTAAAAATAATATCTTTTTTGGGCAATAAAATAATATTTACAAAGATGAGAAATGATAAAAAAAATGTATTTTGCTCATACAGAAATTTTTAATTCAAGGAAAAATTGGAGAAAAAATTAATTTTGCAAAGAAAAATTTCTCCCTAACGTCAAAGGGAAAACTGATTTTTTATTATAGTTAATTTATAACTAGCTGTTGGCATTTTCTTAAACATGTATAATAATCTATGGTATGAAAGCTCTGAAAAAAGATCGCTGAGAAAACATTTTTTTTTCTCCAACTTCTTTGAAAAGACGTGAAAAAAAAATTTTTTTTAAGTAAAAAAAGAAATTTGTCCTCGCTTTAGAAGATGACAATTTTTTTTTGTAACCTTCTTCTCAATATATTTTCTCTAAATTCTTTCTTTTTCTTATGTTAATTGATTGGTATTTTAAATTAAAATTCTTCTTCATGTTTCTGTTAATTTTCCTTCTCTATGGGTAAGACTAATTTTTTGTTGAAATGAAAATTTTAGAAAAGGTTTGACTGCAAATTTTCTTCTATTGATGACAATAAAAAATTTTTTCTTGAATTAAAATTATTTTTTGTATATTTTTCGAAAAGTGTTTTGCTTTTCTTTAAAATAATAATTATTGTAAATTTTGTTCAGCTACTTTTTATAGTCATGAGAATGTAATATTTTGAAAAATATTTTCAGTTTTTTTAGTTAGTATCAACAAGATAAATTTTCGGTTAATTTTCTCGTAAACGGATTTATTGTAAATTAAATTTTCCCTTTGATATTGAAATTAAATTGTTCTCCAACTGTGTTAACGGTTGAAAGTACTTTTAATTAACAAACATTTACACTGATCAATAAAATATAATTTACATTTATTTTTTCTTCCAAAAGTCAATTATTTTTGTAATTAAACTAATGATACGAATTTTTTATTTTTCATATTAATATATAAATTGATTTTTTTTCTAAATTTCCAATAATGCAATTGCTTGATTATTATAATTGGAAAATTTTAATAACAATATTATTTTCTTTTTAATTTTTAAATTTTTACACTACAATATTTTTATATTTAAATTTTTTCCAAGTTTAAGTTCCAAGAAGTTAACAACTTTGCTTTTAAAAAAAAATTTATTTTTGATTCTGAAATTTTAATAATATTTTTATTTATTTGATTTTAATGAAACAATTTATTTAATTTAAAAATTTGTAGTTGAAAATGAATGAATTTTAAAATAGAAACAATTCTTATTGATTGAAAACAAATTTACAATAATTTATTAAAATTTTTAGATTTTTTTATTTTGATTTATTTTTTATTCTTTGTTTATTATTATTTTCTTTATAATTACTTTTTTATAATATTAATATTTTTTTATTTGTTTTTTCTAATGATTAAAACTATTTCTCACTGTTATAATTAAGAATACAAATTTTAATTCTTTCCTTTTTCTATTGTTATTAACAAAGATGTTGATTTATTTTCATTTATCATAAAACTGGTTTTTGTTTCTTAATTAAAAAATAATTGTATGTACTTTCATTTTCTACTTTATTAGGAATGAAAATATAATTTAATAATTTATTTTCCTATTCAGATTAAAAAAATTCTCTTTTACCGTTTGATTAAACATTTCTTTACATTCTCCTCTTTCTATTTTTATGAATAAGGTTGATTTATTAACTTTTTTCACTGTTTTTTAATTAGTTTTTAAATTTTTTGTTTCTTCAAATATTTCTGTCTATTATTTGAAAGAAATTCCGTTGAACTTTTTAATTATAAAAAAGAAAAAAATTTTTTATTTATGTTTTTATTATTTAAAGAATTATTTTTTTAAAATAACATTTCGAATATTAAATTACTCAAAATTATTTACAGTAATAATTATACTTTTTCTTTATTATAATAACTATTTTTGCTACTAAAATAATTAAATATTTTATTAATAATTATATTACATTGTATTTTTAATTTAAAAAATTTTTTTATCTCTATTTAATTTATTAAAAAATGTTACTATAATAATTTTTAGTACTATTTTTATTAGTATTATTTATTTATATTTTTAATTTTTATTTAGTTGTTTTTTGTCTTTATTTTTTTATTTTTACTTTCATTAATTGAGAATTTTTTTTTACTCTTCAATAATAAGAAGGTTCATTGAAAATTTGTCTAAAATATCTTCTGCCCTTTTTTTACGAGACTCTCATTGATACTATAAAATACGAAATTGTCCTTTCTCAGCTTTTACTGTCATTACTTTTCAGTTTCAAGTGTATTTTTTCGCCTCTCAAGGAAAAGTAATAGAAATAAAAACTTAATATATATCCCA
Organism: Leptopilina drosophilae; assembly: GCA_032873175.1. Classification (NCBI taxonomy): domain Eukaryota; kingdom Metazoa; phylum Arthropoda; class Insecta; order Hymenoptera; family Figitidae; genus Leptopilina; species Leptopilina drosophilae. Next base: position 39,027,183 of record CM065486.1, on the reverse strand, counting down.
CTAAAGTATTCCATTTCACGACGTTTCTTAAATAACCCCGTACAAAATGAATTTTTGAATAATCTTGCTGTAACAATAATTTTTAAAACACTTTATTTCAAGCGAAAGTTTCTTTTCAAAAGTAATAATAAAAAATTTAATAAAAGTAGAAAAATAATAAAAAATAAATAAAATAGAAAAATGTTAAAAATAGACCAAAAATAATATAGAAAAAAATATTAACAATATTAAAATAATTAAGCAGAAAAAAATAAAAATAGAAAAAAAATATATAAAAATAGAAAACAGTTAAGTGAAAAAATAAAAATTACAAGATCTCACATTTTCAATCTGAAATATTTAAAAAATAAGAAAAGTAAAGTTTTATATCAAATATATTTTTAATTCTCAATTTTTTATTTCTTCTACTCATCATAAATAATTTTTTATGTTTGAATATTGTTTTCATGTTCAATTTTTTCATTCTCTTACTGATTATAAAATATAAATAAATTTTTCTGCTTAAATATATTTTTTCAATTTTCAATTTATTATTTCTTCTACTGCTTATAAATAATTTTTTACGTTTTAAATATTTTTTTATTTCTCAATTTTTTGTTTCTTCTATTGATCGTAAATAATTTTTTGTGTTTGAATATTGTTTTCATTTCCAATTTTCCCATTCTCTTACTGATAATAAAATATAAATAAATTTTTTCTGCTTAAATATTATTTTCAATTTATTATTTCTTCTACTGATTATAAATAATTTTTTATGTTTTAAATATTTTTCTATTTCTCGATTTTTAATTTTTTCCACTGATCATAAATAAATTAAAGTAAAATTAAAAAAAGAAATTAAAAAAAAAATAAACTAAAAAAGCCAAGAACTAAAAATATTTCTTCCCTTCTAGACTCATAAAAATATTACGACAATAATATCTCCCATTTTTCCGATATTTTTTAAATAATAAAACGAAAATCTATAAAATTTATTAGCCAGTGATAAATGCCTCTTTTGTGAAGAATTTATATTTTCATCATTCATGAAATATCGAAAATTTGAATTTATAAATACGTATATATAGCACATATCTGAAATTCTCAAGTCTTTTTTGATGTAAATCCTTTTTGCAAAGGAACTTCTTTGAGTTTGTCATTTATTCAAGGAAGAAATTCATGGAAAATTTATTCCACTTGTTTGCTGCATTTTCTTCAAGTTATCTTTTCATTAGAGGGATCAAACAGCGTAAACCTGAAATACATTTTCATTTCTTTAGAAAATAAAATGTCATTAGGCAAACATTTTTTTTACATGTAAATAATGCAAAACACTTTTCCAAAATTAGACAAAATTTTTTTTAATTTTGTTAAAGATTTTACTTATTATTTTAATTATTAATATTTAAATTTATCTAGGCGCATTTATTTTTAAATTAATTGAATTAATTAATAGTCAATTTGTAAACTTTTTGTTTGCACCATTATGTAATTTTATATAAATGTATTTACTTTACTTTAATTTAGTAAATTATTTAGAAATTATTATATCTTTTAGTATCAATGTAGAAGTTTGCCAAGAATATTGAGTGTAAGTAGTAAATGATGTAAATTTTGCATATGCATAAGCACGAATATACGCTTGAAGAGAAATATAAAGTCTTTTATTGAGAACTACCTTTTGAGGTCGTTTGAATAACTTAAATCCTAAAACCGCGCATTATAATTAAAAAAAGTAATTTTTCTTTTTAAAAAAATATGCCCTGGACTAAAAATTTAAATTAAAAAAATACATAAAAGTTTTTTTTTATTCCATTAAAATAAATAATTCTATTTTCCAAAAAAATTAAACTTCAGAAAATTTATCAAATAAAATGATGACAATTTTCCCAGTCAGATAATTGCTATAACATTATTTTTCGTCACCCATGATTCAGGAGAAAATTTTTTTTTTTAATCTCTCCCTTCTTCCAAGTTCTCCTTAAAAACTTTTTTTCAAACTCGATGAAAACTCTCTCTTAACTATACAACAGGGACAAGAAACTTTTCTCATTATTCGTAATATATAAATATTTGCTGAAATTTTATGTCATTTTGTTCGCTTTTTTCCAAAAGAGAAAACGAGGGATTATTTAATGGAAAAAAATAGAATTTCGAAGATTTATGAATAGGGGTGATGTAAAAAAAATTAAAGAGGAAAATAAAACACAAGTGTGTAAATGACAGAAGACACTATTTTTTCCAGCCACTCCATATTCAAGGGAATCATTAATGAGCCCTCCTGACCATAATTCATGTGACATGCAAATCCTTTCGATTTGGCAGACAACTTTCTAAAGCAAGTTGAATATTAATGAGGGACGAAGCTTGCAAACATGACTGCGACAACAGCCGTGTAGGATAGGTGACAATTTTAAGAGATTCAAGTTCGTTCTGACAAACGAAATTAACAGAAAACGTTTTGACTACACTGTAGATTGGGGAGGGAAGAAAACATTTTTTTTATTACTCTTTCGAGAGGGAGTGTTATTTTCTCGAATAAAAATAAATTTAATCATACACTCGAGGGTGAATAATATTTAATTATTTTTTTTTCTGTAAATATGTAGATTTAATAAATTATAAATCTGATTTTACACCACTTTTTTTCTTCTACTGATCATGAAATAATTTTTTATACTTTTAATACTATTTGGTTATACAAAACTATATTTGAACTTGTTTTAAAACGAAACAAAACATTTGAAAAAAATAATGTATTTGTTTTTAGTTAATATATTTGTTTAATTAGGCTCCAGCTGGTTGAATAATTTTATTATATTAAAATATGAAGTTATAAGTAGATTGAAAGAAAGGCTAAGAGTAGCAGTCGTGAGGACTGCAAGAGTCAGACTGAGAGCGCGAGGCAGTGGGCACTGGTTTATATACCAGGCAGGAGAGAAGTGGAGGCAGTGGAGAGGGACGTTGCAGTCTATTGGCCGGCCGGAGCCACTCAGCGTCCCCACTCCTCTCAGGCCCCGCGTATATAAGTCGAGGCTCGCTTTTCAACTTGACAGTCTCTTCACTGACGGACTGGAGGACACATCTGCAGTGGACGTTAACTTTCTCTTAACTAATATTTCTAATTAATAAAGGTTCTTTTCTCTAAGTCATTATGTTATTATTAATGTCCTGATATACATTACTCAGCAACAATTTAGTTTTATTTCACAAAGACCGTTAATTAAATATCATTAAATATAAAAATATATTTTTCCATTTCAAGGCAAATTTAAATAAATATTTTCAATTTTTATTTCTAATTTAACTTTTGTTTATTCAATAATTCATTTAATTCTTCGAGATTTATAGAATTATAAATTCTTGTTTATCATGAGAGTCGAAATTATGTTGGTAATTGTATGTAAATTAGATTTGTAGTTTAGAATGTGGAGAAGTAAATTTGTCGAATTATTCCGTTAATTCCTTTATTATTCACGTAATTATTATGTTCGATTTTAAAATGTATGTTGTTTGAAAAGTTATATACAATAGTGGAAACAAATCATGAAATTCATTATATCAATGTAAAAATAAATATTAATTAATAATTTAATTCAGCGATCACTACTTTTAATTTTCTTTTCATAAAATCCAATTTCTATAAATTGTCCCATCAGTTTGCTGTTGCGGAAAGAATAACTTCATTCCCAATTATTCTCTGTAAACTTCAATTATCTAAAAGTAAATTAATGTTTACACAATGTAATTGAAATAAAACGTTTTGCCAACTATTTCGCGAAAGTTAACAAAATAAAAGAGTGCATTGAGTAAATACAACTAATATTAAAACTCCATTTAATTTTTTTTTAAAACTGTAAATCGAAAAATTGTCTATCTATTCATTCTCATATTCCATTCATAAAATATTGTCACATGAATGTAGAAAAATTTTTCTATATTCATTTGTCTTTTTTGCGCTCTAAAAATATGTTATTGTCAAGAGGCACTAAAAATAAAGTGAGATATTAAAAAATTATCGTCAACAATAGTGTGACAAGAAGAGAAAAATTCTAAAAATGAATATCGACGCCGTAAAAAAAAGTTGTTTCTTTAAGATAAGAAAGTTTCGTACATTTTTATAGCCGTGTTTATTTTTTCTTTCTAGTGGGTAGTAAACAAACTGTAATGTCTTTTACCTTCATTGAAAGGACGTTTGTGAGATTTTTTTTTACTTTATCACTTCTTTAGCACTCTTTTTGTTGTTGTCCTTATCAGTTTTGATAATAAATTTTTTTCGCCTCTTAAATTGTATTTCCAAAAAAATTTGTTTCATTTTGCCGGAATTTTATCATATATTTTTTAAGGGTGAAATTAAAATGTATTCAGGAAAATTATTACAAGGGAAAATTGAAAATGAACAGGAAATAATTTATTGCAGTGTAAATTTTGATACATAGGGAAAATCATAATCCAAAACTATAGTGACGCGGTTACAAGTGAATTTATCGATGATTCGTGAAACAATCGAGAAGTAATTAGTTAGTTGAACGTGTTCCGCATAAAATACGATGTAGATATGCAATTTCCTGAATGTTGCTGTAGTGATTGTAAATTTTATCAATACGAATACGATATGTGTAATGGAGATTCTTTTTTGGCTTCTTCTTTCTAATGTCAAAATAATTTCTCTAATTTGACGTTATTTTTTATTTTTCTTCTACTCAGTGTTAAGATTTAATTTATTCTTCTAATGAGAAAATTATTATTTTTTCGTTAAAGAAAATTTTTTTACTACTTGTAATTTTGTTATTCTTTCTTTTCCTTAATTGTAAAGATATTCTAGTTTTAGTTATATTTTATAATCAATTGAAGAGAATTTTTAAAATTATAAAAGCAGTTTTTTAATCTGTGGAAGAAATAACCAACTTTATGTTTTTAATTTTTTTATATAAAAATTAAATAAGTTTAATGATTAATAAAAAAAATTAAAAATTTGAATTAAAACAAACAAATATTTCCTAAACTTAAAAAAATTTTATTTTATATATATTTTTTCGAAATGTTCTTATCTTAATTACAAGAATGTTTTGTTTGTTTAATTTTATTGTATATTACAATTTGTTACTTTCAATTTTATTTAAAATTTTTTTACTTAATTTTTTTATTAATTTTTTTTATTTATTTTTTTTCTATTATCATTTTCGTGTCATAATTAAATTTGTTTGATTTTATTTTGCTTGTAAGTTATGTTAACATGAGAGTTAAATGAGAAATTTTCGTACTACTATTTCAGAGGTAATTAATTCAACGATGAAACGTGTAATCTATTACCAGATTATAATTACATTATAATTATTATCAGATAATTAATAATTATAATTAAATTATAAATACAATATTGTTTTAATAGAATTAGAATCTCACCTTAAGAAAAGTTTTTTTAACAATTTTTTTTTGCTTTTACTAGAAGATTTTGAATAAACTTTTTCTAGGTTCAAACATTTAATTTATTTTTTAATTTTTTGTTTCTTCTACAGTCCACAAATTTTTCAGTTAAAAATTTTTTTATTCTTCATTAATTGTTTCCTGAATTGATTTTGAATAAATATTTTTAGCTTTAAATATTTTTACTTAGTAATTTTTTGTTTCTTCTAACTAATTATAAATAACTTTTACTGATTGTAAAATATGTTTTTTATTTTTAAATATTTTTATTGAGGCTACCAATTTTTTCCTTTGGTATACTTTATTAAATATTTGTTTTTAATATTTCTTAGAAGATTTTTTATTTTAAAATATTTTTTTCAATCTTCAATTTCTTATTTCTTCTACTGATTATAAATAATTTTTTATGTTTAAATATTTTTTAATCCTCAAATCAGTATTTCTTCTACTGTTTTAAAATAAACTTTTTTAGCTTTAGATATTTTTATTTCATAATTTTTTGTTTCTTCTACTGATTATAAATAATTTTTTTAGTTGTGATTGTTTTTTAGTTCTCAATTCTTTGTCGCTTCTACTTATCATAAAAATTTATTTATTGTTAAATATTTTTTAAATTGTTAATTTTCTTTTACTAATCATAAATAAATTTTTGTGTTTGAATATTAATTCTTTTGTTTCTTCTACTGATTATAAATAATTTTTTATTTTTAAATATTTTATTTGAGACTATTAATTTTTTCCTGCGGTGCTCTATTAAATTTTTGTTTTTAATATTGCTTAGAAGATGAAAAAAGTTTCCTCTTTTTCCTGACAACTGGTAACGCAAAGTGAAACCACGTCTACCACCCTGACAACTCTTTACTACTGGTCAATTTCCTTAATATTCAATAGTTTTTCCTTCATGGAAGAAAGAGAGAACACTATTGATATTAAAAGTAGCTCGTTAGTACCCGAGTCTCTGTTACTGACTCAATTAAGTGGGTTTTGCGTAACAGGATGCCCCATTGGGCTAGACCGTCAGGCAATAATTATTATTAATTGAAGGAAATGGTTCAGGTATCGGAAACTGTTTCAACCTACGTCGTCTATTTCTCTTATTATAAATGTTTGTTATTATTGATTTCAATAGTAAATTATACCACGTGAAATATCGAAAATTTTCTCAACTGCAATAATATTTCATTATGTTTTACAATTCCCATAAATTGAAATAATTATTTTCCCCTTTACAAATATTATATAATTTAAATTATATATTGCATTTAGATATATTAACAGTTATTTAAATTAGCAATTAATTACTTTCTAATTCATTAATGAGAAACAATTATAAAATAAATTATGATTGTTTGTAATCCGAGATTCGATATCATTTATTTTACAAAAAGCAAACAATTCATTTAAAAATATTATTTAATTTGAAATCAAACATTAAATATTTTATTTCTTTATATAAATAAGTATATCAGCAAAATTAAATTGGGAAAATATTTAATAAGAAAAAAATATAATAATTTGCTATTTATCTAATTTTGTAAAATTCAAAGTAATGACGTAGAGGAAAATAAAATTATTTATAAATCATTATATTTGCGTATATTTCTCTTTCGTTCCTCCCATTGCTTTCTCGTATTTTTTATAAATCTGTAATTAAAATTTTTTTTGTACTTTGTTGTTATATTTCCCAAACAATTTTTCTCGACGTTCAACAATTTTTAATTTGTAGAATATCCGATAACAATGTAATTACAATCTGTACATAAAATCTACAAAGTAATCACTGTATTTATTTGAATTTAAAATTTTTATTTCATTTTAATTGTAATATGATTTGACTTTGAAAAAAAATATTTAAATTTGAGGAAATGTTTATTATTATTATTATTATTAATCACAAATGAAATTCTATTTTATTTTATAATTTCATTATAATTTATATTTACAATTTTTTAATTTAAAAAATGTTATTTGTTTGAAAATATTTGATAAAAACAGTTTAATTTAATAAAAATATTTTTCTTCTATAACAGATATTTTTTACATACATAATTTTTTTTAATACGTGTTGTGAAAAAAATCATTTTTAATTTTTTTGCAAGCACGTTTATACTGTAGAGAAATAAATTGAAAAACTATTCTTTCAAAATTTTTTAAATTAAAAATTTTTGTTTGCTCAATAGAGAAAAATAATTTTTTTATATAAGAAGAAAAATGTTTTTGACATGAAAATAGAAATGAACTGATTTACAGAGAAAAGAGCCAGAAATGGAAAATGAAAACATATCCTCTTTTTGATGTTGACTTGAGTAATTGAAAATTTGATGAATCGCTTCTCATATATTAAACAAGGGATACAAATTATTCTTTCACGGCGTAGGCAGTGGAGAGTATCATGAAACGATTTGAAAATTAGTCACGTAATATCTCGTGACAATGGCAAATCAGGTAACGCTCATAAAATTTACCATTTTAATCATGTTTAATAAAAAAAATAATTTTTTTTAATGCGTTTTCTTAATTTTTCATAACATTTGTATTGGGTTCCTTTTTCCATGTGAGACAACATTGAAACTATTAAAAATATTTATAAAAAAAAGAATTTTATGATCAGTAGAAGAAATAAAAATAAATTTCATGATTAGTAGAAGAAAAAAATTGAAAAAAGTAATATTTTCAAATACAAAATTTATTTATTATCAGTAGAAAAAACATATAATTGAGGATAAGAAAAGTATTTAAAAATAGGATATATTATACATTCTGTGTTTTCTTTATTAAAAAAATTTTTCAAATACATTTTTAATTATTATTATTTCATAAAAATAAAAAAGTATTAATTTTCAATATAATATCGATTCTAAAACAAAACGCAAAATTAAAAAAGTTAATAATATATTTAATTTAATAACTGAACAACAATTGAAAATAAATAGTTATTTTTTGTTCTAAACATCTTTTTTTATTCTCAAAATTTTTCTTTCTTTTACTGATCATAAATAATTTTTTCAGTTCAAATTTTTTTTTATTCCTAATTAATTGTTTTTTCTACTGATTATAAATAATTTTTCATGTTGAGATCGTTTTTTAGTTCTCATTTCTTCGTTGCTTCTACTAATTATAAAATTTATTTTTTGTTAAATACTTTTTAAATTGTTAATTTATTTTCTTTTACTTCTTCTTTTATTTATTTTCTTTTATTTATTAATAAATTTTTATGTTTAAATACTAATTTTTGTTTCTTCTACTGATCATAAATCGCTTTTTATGTTAATTTTTTTTAATTCTACTAATTATAAATAAATTTATATGCCTTAAATATTTTTTAATTCTTAACTTTTTGTTTCTTCTACAATTCATAAATAATTTGTTCAGTTCAAATTTTCTGTTATTACTAATTAATTGTTTCTTCTACTGATCATAAATAATTTTTTATGTTTAAATTCCTAATTTATTGTTTTTTTATGCTTATTGTTTAATACTTATTTTATACTTATTGTTTAATACTTATTTTATACTTGTTTTATACTTATTTTTATTTTTTTTAATTTGTTTTAATTTTGCTGATAAGAAAATTTTGTTTTTTGCTGTTAAATTTTTTATCGTTTATTTTTTCTTTTCTTCTACTGATTATAAATAATTTTTTATGTTTAAATAATGTTTTTATTTCGGATTTTTCTTTCTCTTACTGATTAAATAAAATTTAAGTTTTATTTTTAAATATTTTTTTACCCTCTTGAAAGAAGAGAAATGTTTGCTTGTGATATAAAAATTGATGTAATTGATTTGCAAAGAAAAAAATAATAAAAATGCAGAAAATAATAATACTATCCGTCTTATGATGTTGACTTGAATAATTGAAGTACATTAGAAATATAAAGTAAATTTTTATACTTTTAGAAAAAAAATTGTCAAAAAAGAAATCAAATATAAGTAAGAATGTACGGGTTACCATAAATATCTGTCCAATTTCTAAAAGAAGGGGGGGGTGCATTTTCAGCAAACAATTCCAAGTCTTCTTTTTCCTGGCTCTAAAAGAGTAGTTACGTGAGGGTTGGCGGCAAGTGACTGAGGGTGAGTTAGTGTCGCTCGTTTATAAAAGAGGGGTTACAATTTCCGATGCTGACGTGCTCTGACTTGATACACTAAACCAGAAGGGAGAAATAATTATAATGACTTTCAGGTTTAACTAAGTATTTCGGATCTTCTTCATGAGAAGTGGATTATTGCAAATACTTTACAAAATAAAAGTCTAAACAATTAGCGAAGATATTTTTTTAACTTGTTCTGTTGTAATCTACAATTTTTTTCTACCAAGTATTATTACTGATAAAAACAGTTTTTAATTATTGTTATTTAATTTATTTTTAATTTACCTTTTTACTTATATTTATTTATTTTTAATTTCTTTAAAATAATGTTGAAGTTTACACTAAAAGAGTACATCGACTTTAAGAATTTTAAAATATTAGTCACAGTCGTTGACTCGTTGCAAAAAAAATTTTTTAAACGTAAAAGATAAGATAAAATGTCATCGTTTAAAAAGTCGAGATTTTCCATGACATTGGTAAATTGTCTTTTAGACGACACGAAGGACTGACAGGACACGAGAGATGCAGATAAGACTCAATCGCAAGGTAAAATATATAAGGGACCTCCAAGGCGCGAGGATTTTCCAACTCCTCCTCCTTTCTTTTTTTTGTTGCTCGAAAGCGATAACAAAAAAAGACGTCCTACCCCTAAAAAGAAATCAATCCTAAAAAGATATACGCTTTAAAAAAAAATCCTCCACCGGAATTCATTTTTGTTCTGTTAAAAAAAGGGAAAAAAATTTTTCACGCTCACCCGATCAAAAACAAACGCCAGAAGGAAATAAAGTTATCCCTCCTCCCACTATTGGCAAAACAATTTTTCAAAAAAAATTCCAAAGCATCAATTCTGATATATAAATAACAACAGAGAATAAAATAGAGCAGTGAGATGAGTGTAAATTCGATAAAAAGTACTTGAAGAGAAAGCGTGGAACTATTTTTCAATGTCTACCACCCCCCTTTTTTTTGTCCCCCACCTCTTTTTTTAGCGATATCTAATGCAATAAGGATATTTTGAGAGAGAGCAAGTTAAATTCCCATGAGTGAACAACGATCATAATGAGCCGTTTGTCCTCGTATAATTCACATAAAGGCGCCGCGTGTGCCTTTACAATTCACGATGTCTCACAAAAGAATTTTATTATCCAACAAAATAACCGTGTTGGCGACAAAATAAGCGCGAAACATTCTCTCTCTCTCTCTTTCTATTAAAAAATTTATTTTATTTTGCAATAAAGCTTCAGTGATAAAAGAAAAACAAAAAGAAAAATGTTACTTTATTGGCCAATTTTAGAAGCAAGTGAATAAAATATTACGAGGTGATTGTAAAAAAAACAGGAATTGAATATGAAAAAAATGCGAGATTAAAAAATATGTGTAGCAGATGTTGAGAGATATGATTCACTTTAATGTGTCCCGCGATTGTGGATTTAATGCTCCTTCCCCCACCATTGCTGGCGGGAGCGAATCGTGGAAGTTCGGCTGAATTCCTGGAAGTCCGGTGTGGGAGTGGTGGGGGGCGACTGGGAGAATATAAAGCGGCGCGCGAGGCGCTGCTCCTCATTCTTGCTTGAGGCACCGACTAAGCATTATCGAGTGTTAATAAATTATATTTCTTTAATTATTAGAATAACAAAATTTTTAAATTATAATTAACTATTATTATTATTATAATCATTATTATTAATAATAATTTACAATTATAATTTTAAGAAGTAGAATTTATCACTCGGTAAAAGATAATATTAAATGTCAAGAAATTTATCAATCCTCAAAGTCAAATATTAAAACTCAATTTTACGTTTCGACAGCCCTGCTGTCCTCATCAGAAAACTGAAAATATTTATTAAAATTTAAAATATTATTACAAAATTAGGATATAACGTTATAAGAAACATAAATTAATAAATGAAAAATTTTACCGCAAATTAATTTAGATTTTGTGCGAACAAAACAAGCGGCTTAAGTTGACTGACAAATATTATAAATATAAATGTATAAAAGTACGAAACCAAGGGTCAGTGAACATATTATAAAACAAAAGGTGTCAATCATCGAAGAAATACAATCAATAAGTGTCAATTATTACATACACACTCAACCACCTGACACAGAGATCGAGTATTGATTTCTGAAAATTAAAATTTGAATTTTTTAAAAAAAGTTTTATAATGTTGATTTATAATTATTTAAATGATGATTTATAATTTTAATTTACCCTTACATTTAATCTCCTTTTTTAATTGTTTAATGCCATTAATTATTTAAATTATTTTAGAGAACTATGAAAATTACTAATTTGTTTGAATTTATTGACAAATATTATATTTAAATAAAATTTAAACATTTTTACAAATTGTCAAAATAGTGAGTACATAAAACAAATTTTATTTTTTTAAAATAGTTTTGTCTTGAAAGAAAAGTATTAAAATTTAAAAAAAAATTATTTAAGTTATGTAATTAAATTTTTAATTTTACTAAACTTCAATTTTGAATGTACTTAATTAGAAAATAGAATTGAATAGAAAATAGATTTTTAAAAAATTGTAGTAATTTAAATTTTTCTAAAATTAGTAAAAAAAAATTAATATGTATTTAATTAATTATTAAAAATAATGAATTTATAAAAGAATTTTTGTTAAAAGTACTAAAAAGATTAATGTTTGGAAAAGTTGTAACGTCCAAAATTCTTCGCAGAAATTCCATTATTTTCAAAAAAAAATTTTTAATTCTTGACAAAATTTAAATTATTTTCAAAATTTTTCCTCAATTGAACGATTTTTAATATCTACTGTTTTTAAAAATTTTCTAAAAAAAATTCAATTACTTAACAATTTTTTTGTTACAATTTTACTCAATTTAATGAAAAAATATTTAATAAAAAACAAAAATTAATAAAATTTTTTTAGAGAAATTCAATTTATTTTATAAATAATAAAACTTATTGCAGAATTTCAATTATTTTTAATAAAATTTTAATCAAATTTATCAAAAAATTTCAATTATTTAAAAATTTGTTGTAAATTTTTTTATAAAAATTAAATTTTAGAAAACATTCTGTTATTTACTAAATTATTTATTTCTGTATTTAAATAATTAAATTATCATATGATTTTTGAATAACAAAATAATTTTTTTTAATTTCCCAAAAATTGATTTGAAATAAATTTAATTTTTAAAAAATTAATTTAATATTCTAAAAATTTAATTAAAAAAATATACGTGCTTTTCCACTCAGCTGAAGTATCGGTAACTATCGAATGTCTACAACATTTCCCATCAATATCGATATGAACATTTTTTTTCTAAATTGAAAAAAGTAAAATGTCACGTTAAATGATAAATTTAAGAAATTACTTTCCATCTAAAATCACTCGTGGAATATGTCACTAGAGATTGCGGGTAATAAACCCGAAATGCCCTGATGGAGAAAATTGTGTTCTATATATATATATATATATATATATATATATATATATATATATATATATATATATATATATATATATATATATATATATATACGTGTATGTGTATAAAATACAATCCTTCAAAAAAAATTTTTTTTGTCGATTTTGACATCTAATGGATGTCTGGTTTGTGATATTAACTCGTACAATTAATGGTTTGCGTGAAACCCAACAACACAGCATCGATCAGACATTTCCTCATGGGAACAGTAGCCCATAAAATTTCCAATTTAAAGAAACTCTTGTTTCACTTCGGATAAAAATGTTTTGTATAGAAAAATATTTTTTCTATGCAGAAATAATTTTTTTCTATCCGAAAATATTTTTTTTTTTGGTGTAAATATTTTTCTCCTATGCAGAAGTAATTTTTTTTATAGAGAAATATTTTTTTCTATGCGGGAATATTTTTTTTAGGCGGAAACATTTTTTTCCTATTGCAGACATAATTTTTCCACATAGAAAAAAATATTTCCGCCTTAGAAAAAATTATTTCTGCATAGAAAAAAAATATTCCCGACTAAAAAAAGATATTTGTGCAACCCCTGCTGGAAAAGAGCTACTTTCCTTTGACATAAATGCAGCAGAAAGTGGTAAATTTCTGCACATTTAAAAGTGTGCAGGAAAGTGTACTTTCCCGCACACTTTTGATAAAGTGTGCAGGAAAGTATACTTTCCTGCACACTTTTTTGTAAACAGTATAATATACACTATAATCAACATAAAACTATATTTATTGATTAGAAATGTATAAAAATAACTTTTTTCGGTAAACAGGTGTTGCACAAAGTACTGTGTGCAACACGTACGAAAGAAGATTTTCCGACTTCGTGCAAATTGCTGCCCTCGCTTCGCTCGGAGCAGCAAACTTAGCACTCGTCGGAAAACAGCTTCTTTCTGTACTTGATGCACAATATACTATTCTGCATAGAAAAAAATATTTCCACATAGAAAAAATTATTTCTGCATAGAAAAAAAATATTCCCGACTAAAAAAAGATATTTCTGCATAGAAAGAAATATTTCCACATAGAAAAAATATTTCCGCCTTAGAAAAAATTATTTCTGCATAGAAAAAAATATTCCCGACTAAAAAAAGATATTTCTGCATAGAAAAAAATATTTCCACATAGAAAAAATTATTTCTGCATAGAAAAAAATATTCCCGACTAAAAAAAAATATTTCCGCATAGCGAAAAATATTTCCGCCTTAGAAAAAGGTTTCACACAATAAAAAAAATTAATAATTACTCTTTCGTCCTGTGGGAAATTTTTTTTGATTTTTCCTAAGAGGAAACTTTCCTTCTCTTAAAGACTCGATGAGAGGGGCGAGAAGGGAAAATAAAAGTGACCTTCTGGGACAATCGATTCCTATCCCAATTGACAGATTTGGCTTTTTGTACAAATCCCCCGGCGCTTGTTGCAAAGAGGGTTAAATTATTCCAAAGGGGATTATATTCCACTTTGGTCGTGAGTTGCTTTTTGATCGATTCAATTAGAAGAGTGAGAATTTTTACACTTTTTATTTTTATTCACCCCTTTTTTTGCTTGAATTAATGCAAAAAGCAATAATTGTCTAGACTTTGTTCCCCAAAGTTAATAAATCAAAAGTAGTGATTAGAAGAGGCCGCAATCTTTGTTTTTCGATGAGACCTCGAAATAAAACTCCATTCACCGTCTTTGGGATCTACTCTTCAAAAAAAAAAAGGTTTTCCAATTTCTTCGATTATCGTTTACGATACGTGAACGGAAAGCATGATGAGGACGCGATGAAAAATCCGATTTGCTCAATTCCTACCACGTTGTACAATTTTCCAAATGTGCTCAAGAAAAAGCTCAATCTAACAAAAGGGCAGGGTTCTTTCTTTTTCTTTAACACTGTTGGATTTGACCTTTTTGCACCTCTTAAGGTTTTTTCCAATTTCAATAGGACAAAGAAAGGCGAAAACGATCATTTAAAAATCTACAGAGATTTACGAAAGGTAAAAAAATTTAAATTCAAAATTCGTAGAAAAAAAACAGAAAAAAAAGAAATCTGGAGGTAAAGTTTGAATTTTCATTGCTTGCTACTTGTTGCTGGTTACAAAAAAAGCGTTTACAATACAATTTGGAATGCGTCCAAAGATTTTGAAAAGAAACTTGTTGCTTCAATTTGTCGCAATTGCGAAAAGCGTATGGAGAAATTTTTTTTAGTATTTACCTTTGAAAGCATAAAAAATTAACCCATTAACGCCCTTTAAAAAACGAATGAAAATATCAGCAAAATCATTATTGGAAACAGAACTATGTATCAAATGATCATTTTTGACGTTAAAAATTGTTTAAAAAATAATTCGTTTAAACAAATTAATTTAATTAAAGAATATTCCTAAAAATTAATGGTGCCATTGAATTCTATGCGAAAAATTAATAAAGGATTTGTTTATAACAATTTGTTAAAACAAATTATATTTAAAACAATTTTTAACATCAAAAGCCTGTAATTGTAAATTCAAATATTTTTTTCGTTCTTGATTATAGATATTTTCCACTGACTATAAATAAATTTTTATGTTTCAATATTTTTGTAATTCTTAATTGTTTGTTTCTTCTACTGATCATAAATAATTTTTTATTTTTACATCATAATTACTTGTTTCACATACCGACCATTAAAAAATTGTTGACTTAAATATTTTTTATAATTCTACTGTTCATACAATTTTTTTCCTGAATATTTTATACAATTGTAAAGTTTTTGTTTCTTCTACTGATAACAAATAATTTTTTTTGTTTAAATATTTTGTTAATTCACAACATTTGTTTCCTCTACTGATAATAAATAATTTTTTTTGTTTAAAAATTTTGTCAATTCACATTTTTTTGTTTCTTCTACTGATAATAAATAATTTTTTTGTTTAAAAATTTTTGTAATTTTTAATTGTTTGTTTCTTCTACTGATCATAAATAATTTTTTATTTTTATATCATAATAACTTGTTTCACCTACCGACCATTAAAAATTGTTGTTTAAATATGTTTTTTTAATTCTACTGTTCATACCATTTTTTTCCTGAATATTTTATTTAATTGTAAAGTTTTTGTTTCTTCTACTGATAATAAATAATTTTTTTTGTTTAAATTTACTTCTTTAATTCTTAGTTTTTTGTTTCTTCTACTGATCATAAATAATTTTTTTTGTTGAAATATTTTCTCAATTCTACTTATCAAAAAATTAATTGTTAGTTGTACAATATTTTTTTAATTCTCAATTTTTTGTTTCTTCTACTGATCATAAATAATTTTTTTGTGTTTAAATATTTTCTCAATTCTGCTTATCGAAAAAATAATTTTTTGTTTCTTCTACTGATCATAAATAACTTTTTATGATGAAATATTTTTTTAATTTTAAATTACACAAATTGCACAAAAAACATGAATACAAAACATAAAAATACTTGTCAATAAATATTTTACGTGCATAATAATATTGATACACGCATTTAAAAATACTTTATAAAAAAAGTATGTCAAAAAATTCTCTCGTCTATTGAAATAATCTTTCCCGTCATTCCTTAAAATCCCCGACTATTAAAAATGATACTCTCTTGCGTATTTGAAAATACCTTTTCGTTATAATGAGAACGAAAAAAAATTTGTGAAGCGCTTATAAAAATTTAAAAAAAAAATTCTTTTTGCATCCTATTCATTTTTAGCAAAAATCGAAAGCGATTTATGCGAATCGCGAGGAAACTGAATAGAAGAAGGGTAAAGCCGTTGATTAAACAGAAACAAACTTTTCAAGTGATATTTACGACGCAAGTAAAATTATGAATCGACCGTGTGTTGAATAATACTTTCAACCCAACTCTGTCTGTAAGCTCATTTTAGAGATATTTGCAAAGAGATTTGAACTCTATACCAAGAGATTTTCAACTTGCGACTATGACGTCAATAATAGGTGTACCCTTAAAATGTGTAATTACTTGAGACATCAAAGTTTATTTAAGGGGACACTTTCCTTTGATCTCTCTCTCTCTCACACACACAGATGGGAATCTGAATTCCCCGAAATGTTTGATTACAAACGTGTAAATAGATTTTACATGTTTAGTTAAATTAAAACTATAATTTCATTCGTTAATGCAGAATTCCAGTAAGTACTATCATAAATATCGTCACTCTCAATAATATTAGAAAAACATTCCAATTAGTTAACTTTGAATACGAAGAAAAAATCAAGAACTGGTTTCTAGATATTGATAAAAAATTGTATATCCTTTAATTTAAGATCATAAAAATCGGATAAAGCTTGCAGACTCTAGACAATGTTGAACTGTGCCCCAGAGCACTTCATTTGAGACTGATGCTCCCGGGACTCGGCGTCTGCTTTTATACTATCTTCGTACCCCCACCACTCAGCTTAAGCCAATCAGAATTCAATAGTCCCTATCTCCCTTTCCCCTCGTCGTAGAACGTTCCACAAGGACTTAGAATTCGTGATAAAACGTCGACTATACATTTATGTTCCAAAAATCAAGAATAATAATAATAATTTGTTTAAAAAAAATTACGGAATGTTTCCTGCTAGTTCAGGTACCTGCTACGTTCCCCAAATCGCCTCGAGTGCGACTGACGCTCTTGGGACGCGGCGTCCTCTTTTATACTACCTTCTTACCCCCACCACTCAACTTCCACCAATCAGAATTCAATGTCCCTTATCTCCCTTCCCCCTCATCGTAAAACATTCCGCAAGGGCTTAAACTTCTCGGAATAATGCCGTGTTTCTATTTATAAAAGAAAATTAAAATTTAAACAAAATTAAATAACCTTTTTTTGGACAAAACTAACATAATACAGTTTTAATGTAAAAGAATTTTTTTTTCTAATCTATTTCGCGGGTATTTTGTATAGAAGTTTTTTGAATGAGTAAACAATGTGGGGGACGACGCGATGTGTAATAATTCACGGCGATTGTTTACTAGAAGGGAACATGCATCCGCCCAGTTACGAATAGTTTCTGTTTCAGGTCGACGCCAGGCATTTCAAACTGTAGCCGACGTGCACTGCGTGCATTATACTAATGCCCTGACGGAAGCACGAGAGAATGGCGACGACTTGAAACAAGCGGATAAATAGAAGTGAAAACAAAAGATCAAGCGAAACTGTTTTCTCAAAAAAAAAATAGGAAGAAGAAAAAAAACCGAATCTCATTTTAAAACAAGATTTTCTTTTGTGAATCCCTCCACTAATTATACTTTAAAAATGATTTATTATGTTTGTTTAAAACGTTCAACTTCTTATAAGAAATCTTGAAAAACAAAAAAGGAAAAAAAATATATTTTCTCCTTTTTCTCTATAGGAAAAGTCAGAAATAAATTGAGATAAAAGCAGATGAGAAAGAGGAGATAAAGATTTGTTGGGTGTATATATATGTATGTATAATATAATTCAAAAACTGTGCACCGCGAAATTAAACAAATTGCAGTCGCTCAACTTTCGCTTTATAATTCAAGTTTGTCAACGAGCTTTTCTCTATATCGCAGTTCTTGATTAACAAAACGTGATTAATTTCACTAACCACATAGCAAAACAAAATAGAGAGATAAAATCCACAGTAAAACAAAAATTATAAATATTTTCTACTAAAAAAGCATATTATCTTCAGCAGTCGAATCAAATATATTTAATAATTTTAAAATCTGGTCAAAAATAAAAATTATCCAATGAAATAGAAAAATAATATCAAGCGGAAAATCATTTTGATCACATGCAACATACACACATTGTGTTTATTTTAAATCCACGACTTGATAATGTGGCTTAAAATAAAATCCAACTAATCCATTCACTAAACCACAAAGTAAATGTATTTGTAGAGAAAGAAAACTCTGGCAGACTTCCAGTCTGAATTTTTAATGTCTACAACTTCTATTTCCCTTAACTTGACTTGATAAAAAAAAGGTAGAAGTAAAATAAAAATTCAAAAACCTAAACTTAAAAGAAAGAAGAGGGCAAAACAAACAAATGCTCGCTTTGATTGCAAAGCTGGAAGTAATTTCATAATTATTATATGCAATAGAGAAAAGAAAATGATAATTAAAAAGAATTGAGGTGAAGTAGAAGTGAAAAATGAATGAATTTAAAAATAATTTCACTAACGAGCTTGATGATGAAATAATTCTCGTTGTATTGAGAAACTAAACGTGAAGCGGAATGTTGACAAAAATTTTCGTAGGTTTACGAAAAATCTGCAACTTCAAAAACATTTTAATTATATATAAAAATAAAACTAATCAAAATTTCACTTCAAGTAGAAATTTATTAAATTATTAATTCTCAATTTTTGTTTCTTCTACTGATCATAAATAACTTTTTATGCTTTAATTTTTTTTAATTCTACTGATTATAAATAAATTTATATGCCTTAAATATTTTTTTTAAATTCTTAATTGTTTGTTTCTTCTACTGATCATAAATAATTTTTTTGTTCAAATATATTCTTAATTCAACCTATCAAAAAATTAATTGTTTGTTGTACAATATTTCTTTAATTCTCAATTTATTGTTTCTTCTACTGATCATAAATAATTTTTTTGTTTAAATATTTTTTATGTTCTACTGACAAGGAAAATTAATTTTTGGTTGTTAAATATTGTTTTCACATTTTTATATTTTTGGTTTCTTCTATTGGTCATATAATAATATTTTTTGTATAAATATTTTGTTAATTCTTAATTTTTGTTTCTTCTACTGATCATAAATAATTTTTTTTTGTTTAAATATTCTACTGATTATAAATAAATTTATATGCCTTAAATATTTTTTTAATTCTTAATTTTTTGTTTCTTCTACTGATCATAAATAATTTTTTTGTTTGAATATTTTTTATGTTCTACTGACAAGGAAAATTAAATTTTGGTTGTTAAATATTTTTTCACTTTTTTATATTTTTGGTTTCTTCTACTGTTCATATAATATTTTTTGTATAAATTCTCGATTTTTGTTTCTTCTACTGATCATAAATAATTTTTTTTGTTCAAATATATTCTTAATTCTACTTATTAAAAAAATTAATTGTTTGTTGTACAATTTTTCTTTAATTCTCAATTTTTTGTTTCTTCTACTGATCATAAATAACTTTTTATGTTTAAATAGTTTTTTAAAGAAAGGAAAAAAAATTATGGTCCTTTTTATTAATAAAAAAGAGATTGTAAATTTGTCAAAACTTTGTAAATCCAAGATATATTGGATGTTGTAAGTTTTTGAAAGAAAACTTCAAGAGCAGCAGTTTGGTCGTTTACAAAAGAAAAGATGAAAAAAAAAATTTCCAAGACTAACAAAAAAAGATTCATTAAATTCCCATTAATTTCTCCGTTTTTTCGAAACAAAAAAAATCAATTTCGTACGTGAATTGTTTAATAAAACAGTTTCTATGAGTTAAAAAAGGAAACATTCTATGCAAAAATCACAGAACATTTGCAAATCTCGCCATTCATTTACAAAAACAGTTCTTTGATAGAAATAATTATTTTTCACCTTCTTGAATACGAGACGGAAAATTAATAATTGATTTCATATCTATGAAAAGAAAAGGTACGAGACTTTTAAATTGAAAAAAAAGATAAAAGTGTTGTAAATTAGATAAAAAAAATCACTGTTTGCAAACTTTTAGCAAATTGAGTTTAGCTCCCCTACCCTTTTTCTCCATTCTTTTGACATTTTTCGAATTTTAACTAAAATTTCCCCTCCATTCGAAAAACAAAGTTTTCAAAGCACCACGTCAATTGTAAACTTTATTCAACACAACACTTTCGAAAAACATGGAAAATCACTTATTTCATTTTCATCTCTCCTCTAATAATAAGGAAAGAGTTAAATATTCTCAAAACAAAGAGAGAGAGAGAGAGAGAGAAAGAGAGAGAGGTTATTGGTTATTTCTCCCAAAACTTGAAGTCCATGTTTATTTAGAAATCCACACATGTGCATTAATTATAATACTCCAGTTATTTTTGTCAATATATGAATTCATTGATTTAATCGATTAAATGTTAGTTTGAAATTGAATAACGACGATAATTTCAAACACAAGTAATTAAAACTAAAATTCACATCCCGCCCACATTCCCAAGGTGGGACACACATTACACGTACACACTCTTAATGGTGTGCCTATACATATATAATACACACACACACGCATGAATCCTTGAGAATAGCGTCAATATTCTAACAGAATTTCCACAACGCATACATGTATGAAAACCCTCTAACGTCGTTCGTTCCCGCTTTGGATAAATGTCACGCATACACATGAACTGGCGACATTCATTTTGTAGAAGGCAAGCGGGAGGAACGTTTAAGTTCTAAACATGACGTAGAATTTTCAAATTAAGTGAAAATAGGTGGATAATTATGAATGTGTAAAGTTTGAGGTAAATTTTTAAAGAGGGAGGTGGGAAAATTGTTTTTGTAATTGAAAAAAGACGGAATTGCAAAAAAAAATACTTTTAACATAGACGGTGTTGCCCTAAATTTTTCCTTAGCCCCGCCCTCCTTTCAAGTAGGCTCCACCTTTTCTGTGACTCCGCCTACTTTTTGGGGCCTTATATTCTCTTGGCCACGCCCTGTCGCTTTCCTGACTCCTCCCTCTTTTCAATCCTGTCGATGCTACGCCCTTTTCTATCGCTCCGCCGTTTTTGAGGCCTTACAAATACTCTTAACCACGCCCCTTAGCTTTCTTGACTCCTCCTATATTTTCGATTCGGCAAATAGGGGAACGGTAGACGTCCCTCTTACTTCATTGGGCGTCTTCTATTCTCCAGATCACGCCTTCCACTTCCTTCGCTCCGCCCCTCTTTAGAGCTTCTCCTACTTTTCGGTTCGACAAAGTCGCAATACACTCCCGCCCACTTTCTAGACTCCGCCCTCTTTTTCTCCCCACTCGGTACACATTTCTACGCCCCGCCTCTTTTTTTGGTCTATTTCCTCTCCTTTCCCAAACAAAATATTGATGTTTAAAAATTATACACTTTTCGTTAACAAATATTACTATTTTTAATTATATTTAATTTAATTAATTTAATTACTGAATTTAATTTGTTTTAAGTAGATTTTTTAAATTAGTAAAATGACTTTGTATTTTTGCTTGTTGCAGATCTGAGGTCAGAACGATTTTACCTGCAGAGAAGATAACGTGGCAAACTATATTAACGACAGTCGGTGTGTAACGTAAATAATTAATTAATGTAATTAATTAATTTAATTAATTACAATTAATTAATTAATTAAAATATTAATTAAAATTAATTAAATATTAAAATATTAATTAAATATTAATTAAAATATTAATTATTTAAAATTAATTAATGTAATTAATTAATTTTTCTGTTAAAAACGATAATTATTTTTAATTAATTTAACCACAGATTTCAAAAGAGAAAAAATGGAGGAAGTTAACGAAAAACGGAGGGCGAGAAGATATACACGAACATCGACATATTGATGGTGAGTAAACGAAATTCAAATGAGGTCCCTCTCTCTCTCTCTCTCTTGCTAATTGAAAATTGATTCTTGTAAGTGAAACTACTGTTGAACTTCAAAATCAAAGTGTAGATAATGGTTTACATAGTCTCCATCTATGAATTAAATTGTTCAAACGAATAAATTAATTATTACAATTAGTAGTAATAATTGTATGTGAACTACTATTTCTCATGTAGTTTATAAATTTTCACAAAAAGTGTATTTAAGCATACAATTTAATAACAAGTTACATAAGCTCAAACTGTCAGAAAATTTAGAAATAAATTTCATAAGAGCAATTTTACAACGGTGGCAAATAGTTTTTTGCATTTTCATTTACTATTATATTATTTTATTCTAATATACAATATGTTAAGTATTTTAGAATAAACAATAACGGATGCTAAAGCTATAATTGTCGGAGAATTAAATAGTAAATTTTAAAAAACAGTTTTAAAACTATAATAATTAATTATTATTAATATTTTTTATTTATTTATTTAATTAATAATGTATTTTAATTAATAAGTGTTTATTTAATACTGTTCTTTTATTGTCCTTTATTATCGTATATGTAATGAAAAATATTATAAATAATAAACGTTTATAAATAATTATTTATAATAATTATTATTTATAAACAATTATTTGTAAATAATAATTAATTTATAAATAATAAACATTATGACATAGATTATAACTTGCTTAAGCACAAATTACATAAGCTCAAACTGTCAAAAAATGAAATAATAAATTTTATGAAAACTATTTCGTTACGATAAAAAAAAAAAATAAAATATACCAGAGAAATATTTAAAATGTAAAATTATTAATATGAGAAAAAAAATCTAAAATTACTTTTATAATTTACTTCAACTTCTTTTTTGAGGATATAAATTTTTTTTTCATAATGGCTGGGAAAAAATTATTATATCAAAAAAAAAGTTTTCGCACCCTACTTGTAATGGCGTCTGCCTCTCTTTCTCGCCTTAATTCTTGACGCAAAGAAAAAGAAGGCTTTTAAAAGAAAAACTTAAGACTTCCAATGAATGAATAGAGAACTTTTTTTTTTCTTCATACGATGACTTGCTTTAGAGGGTGAGAAAAGCGTACCCCAGAGGAGAATAATAAAAATCTTCCCCTTTAATTGTAGCACGATATACTTTTTTTCCAAAGGATAAGAAAAAGAAAAATTTTTTTCCCTCTTTTTTCCACCGCTACACAGATTTACTCGACATATTAATTTTTTCGGTTTTCTGATTTATTTCTAATATTTCCACTAGCGTGTATTTTTTTTTTTTTTTTAATTCTGTTTACGTTATTCTTTATTTATTTATCATTAATCAAAATTGTTTTATAATATTTACTATTAAAGATTTATGTATTTTTATTTTTTTTACTATTTTTTTTTTTAAATTATTTCAAATTTTTATTGTTTTATTATTAATCAAAATTATTTTATAAAATTTACTATTAAGAATTATTATGTATTTTTATTTTCTATTTTATTTTTATTTATTTCTAATTATTATTTATTTATTTAATTATTATTAATAAAAAATTATTTTATAAAATTTTCTATTAAGAATTATGTATTTTTATTTTGCTATTATTTTTCCATTTATTTCTAATTTTTATTTATTTATTTTTATTTGTTATTGTCTTGTATTTTATTTTTTATTTATTTATATTTTTTATTTGTATATTATTATTTCTTTTCTTCTATTATTATTTATTTTATTCTATTTACTATTTTTTTATTTATTATTTTGTTGTTTTAGATTAAAAAAAATTGTCTTTGGAAAAACAAAAATAATTTTTTAATTCCTTTTTGCAATATTACCTAAAAGTAAATACAGACAAAAAATATCGTAAACACAATAACTTTTTCGTCTTGTTTGTCTCTCTCTTTCTCTTATTGTTTAATAATAAAAGATTTTTTTAAAAATAAAATTTTTCTACCGATACATTGTTTTGGAGACACAACAGCAAAAAAAAAAAAAAAAAAAAAATGAAAACACCGGAAAACAATGTTCGTTAAAGTAGAGACATTTTTTTTTAATAACTCAATTTCAATCCAATAAAAAATTGCAGATAAAAAGTAAACTTTATCAAATAACACTGTGATGAAAAAAGACGAAGAAAATGTTTGCCCTTTTTTCGAACGTCATTCGAATGTCGGTACAAATACCGTTGTCAGTCGTTGGAGAAAATAACGAAAAAAAAGAAAATAAATTGAAGGGGAATAAAATAAAAAAGGAAAATATTAAAGTTACTGAAATTGAATACGTGGTATTCTGTATCAAAATACAAGATATCAAATATCAAATAGAGACTTTTCTCTCTCTCTCTCTCTCTTTTACACTATGTCACGTCATTCGAGAAAGATCAAAACAATAATTGAACATTATTTCAATTTGAATGAATTTGTGACTTTCAAGAGTGACAATTTACTATCAATAAAGATTTGTTTTTTCGTTTAAAAATAATAAGCGTCCAATTATTCAGAGATACATAAATCACTTGGAAAAATATGTGATACATTCCAACGCTTTTTTTTATTTATTTTTTAGTAGCAAAGTTTTTTTTTTTTTTTTTTTTTTTTAATATTCAGTTATAAATTTTTTTATATTTACCATATAATTTTTTAACAGTTTGAACTTAAATAACCGTTAAAGTCTGCGCTGTGATATTTTATTTTTTTTATCAATTTTATTAATAATTGACGTTATTTACTTTTTTCTATAGCACAAATGATGAAAAAATGGATAAAAAATTTTATTTTTCGATTTAAAATTTTTTCTTTCATTTTCGATTTAATCAATTATTAACAATTGAAGGCACTCACACTTTCCACAGTAAATATGATGAAACAATTGACTAAAAATTTGTTTTCAATTGTAAAAGAGTAAAAGAAAAAATTAAAAAAACTTTTTTTTTTAAGTTTAGAAGACATTTTTTTTTTAGAAAAAAAAACAGATACGTTATTGATAATTGACATTACTTACACTTTCTGTAGCAAAGGTGATAAAAAAAATTGTTAGAGAAAAATTAAAATAAATTTTTTTTTTGAAATTATGTTAAAATAAAAAAATTAATTTTTTAAAAATAATAAATAAAATAAGAAATAATAAAAAAAAAGAAAATTAATTCATTTTCTCATTTAGCTAAATATAATTGCCTTCTGTAAAATAAAAATAACAAATTACTTTTCTTCACCTAATTTTCTATAAATTACCGATGAAAAATTCAAGAATTAGGTCAAAATGAATAACCATTAGATTATCGATTCACGAGACATGAATTTAATGAATGATAAATTTCTTAATAATGCACAAATAATTATTATGGGCGCATTGAAAATAGTTAATGAAACACGAAAATTGAGCAGTTGGGGATTTTCGAAGAGGGGAAAAATTAAAAATGTAATTTGAGTTTTAATTTATTAAAAAAAAGGAGAAAGAGAAATTAAAAATAGAGAAAAAAGGAGAAATAACTTCTTTCATTTTCTCTTTAATTTTATATACGTGACTTGTGATTATTACTTGTCACTTGATAGGAGGTTTAATGAACAATGCAATTCCTAGTAAACGCGCCCTTTAAAGCCAGATTGACGGACATGAAGTGGAAAATGGATTGATGTCGAGGCGCAAAATTTACTTCACAAGATAGACCTCGCGTGTAAAACGAGAAACTAAAACTTCTAATTTACATAAAGTATTCTTAAAACGTTCTTTATTTCTTTTTTAACTTTTGCAATTGGGATTTATTTTTCATCCCCCCTCCCTGGAAAAAGAATTATATTTTTTATTATAAAGTCTATTAAAAAAAAAAAACGTTTAAAATTATTTCTAAACTCAAATTGTCAATTAAGTGAATAGTAATTTTGTTGAAATGTAATTTTTTAACGATGAAAAGAAACTTTTTATTATGTTCGTATAATTATTATTATTTTTTACTATAAAATATGTATGTTAAATTTTATAGTTCTAGATTAATAACTTTTCAGCTCAAACTGTCAAAGAAATAAATAAAAATTAAATAAGAAATAAATAAAAAATAAAAAAAAATAAATAAATAATAAATTTTTGTAAAACATAATTTTACAAAGATAAAAATTAATTGTTCATAGTTTAAAACTCTTTTCTACGATGATTTTTTGAAAATAATTTTTTGAAAAATTTCCTTTTTGAGAAGTTTTAAATCCATTTGTCTTTGTAATTCAATTATACGTAAAAATTTCGATTATTCGAAAAATGTTCTGTTTTTGTATTAGAAAAAAAAGTTTCTGTATTAGAAAATAAAAACTGCAAATAATAAAAAAAAATTCAATGAAACTTTCTTTAAAAAAATTAATTCTGCAAAATTGTCAGTTAGAAGTATGAAAAATGAAAATTTTTCTATAATTTTACTTTGAAACCTTCTTAAAATTCGGTTATTTCTAAAAATTCCTGGTTATAATTTTTATATTCAATTGTTAACTAAAATCTTAAATAAAATTCCATTCTTAAATCAATTTTTTTAGCAAAAAATTCTACGATAATAATTTTTTAATTCTAAACTCAAATAATTTTAAAAAAATTAAATTAAACCTTTTTAAAAAAATTTATTCTACTAAATTGTCAGTTAAAAGTATGAAAAATTCAAATTTTCAATGATTTTAATTTGAAACCTTTTTAAAATTCGGTTATTTAAAAAATTTTCTGGGATAATGATGATATTTTTATATTTAATTGTTAAGTATAATTTTGACTGAAATTTAATTTCTCAATCAATTTTTAGCAGAAAATTTTACGAGAATAATTTTTTAGTTCTAAATTCAAATAATTTTAAAAAAATTCAATTAAACTTTTCAAAAAAAAATTAATTCTACAAAATTGTCAGTTAAAAGTGTAAAAAATTCAAATTTTCAATGATTTTAATTGTAAACTTTTTTAAAATTCGGTTATTTTTAAAAATTCCTGGGATAATGATGACTTTTATATTTAATTGATAAGTAAAATTTTAACTGAAATTTAATAATTAAATTTTGTAAAAAAATTAATTCTTATAAAGAATTTAATCAACAAATTTTTAAATAATTGAATTCTTTTGACGAATTTTAATAAAACGTTTTAAATAATTGATGTTTTTTTGAAAAAAATTATCTCGATTTTTTTTAAATAATTGAATTCTAGTGTAAATTTTATTATTTATAAAAATAATTTAATTTTTTTCGTATGATTTTATCAAAATTTTGTTAAATGAATTAAATTCTTTTAGTAATCTTTTTTTCAGTAGTGAATATTGAAAATAATTATTTTTGAAATTCAGAAAATTTTAGAAAATAATTGAATTTCTAAAGAGAAATTTATTACTTTTGAAAATAAGTTAATTCCTGTTATAAACTATATATTGTTATTTTAGAAAAAAAATTGAATTTCGCAAAAAATTTTATTAAAATTGCAGAAAATCATGGAATTTGAATAAAATTGTAATAAAAATAATTAAAATTCTGCAATAAGTTTTATTAGTTACGGAAATAATTGAATCTCTGAAAAAATTTTTATTATTTATGAAAGTAATTAAATTTTTGAGAAAAATTTATAAAATCTTTGTTATCTGATTTCTTGTGAAATTTTTATTAACTTTCGAAAAAGTTGTACGTTTCGTATAGAATTTTCTCAAAATTTTTTATAAATAATTGAATTTTTGTTTTAGAATATTTTATTAAAATATAAATAATAAAAATGTTTGTATCGAGGAAAATAATTATTGCTATTAATTATTATTTTTTTAATTATTATTAATTATTGTAATTATTATAATTATTATAATTATTATTTAAAAATATTTGAATTTTTTACAATTTTTTAACAATTTTAAACTACTTATTTAAGAAATTAGTTATTAATAAAAAATTATTGTCATAAGTAACAAAAAAATTTTAAGATTTTGTATTAGAATTCGCGATAATTTTATAGTTTATAAGCAAAAAAAAAGTCACCATTATATTGTTTATTATTGAAAATTTAAATTTTCTAAAATAATATTAACACACTATATTAACAGTCAAAATAAATGCTAATAAAATTGAACAAATATCACTGAGGGAATTCAAAAAAAAAAATATCGAGTATATTGACAATGTTTCTCACTATATATATATTTCAGGTTATTCAATTTAACTGAGAAGACTTCTGTTTATTTTTCCACGGCAAACATCTCAAATCTAATTTACAATATTCCCTGTTTAAATTAACTTACATCATTACTGGGTAATTATTTCTTTAAATAAATTTCGGTATTCCCCATTTCTAATTTTGCTCATAATACAATTATCATAATTTAAATCGAAAAGAGACAATAAAAAAATAATTGTATCCACATATTTATATTTAACCCTTTAACGCTCGACTTTTCTTTTTTAAAAAAGCACAATTTTTAACATCTTTTGTCAAAGAATTAAATAATAAATTTTATAAAACAATTTTATAACGATAAAAAAAAATTTTCTATTTTTATTATTATAAAAATATTTTTTTTTTTTTTTATTTTTTTATTTTTTTATTTTTATTATAATTATAATAATAATAATAATTATTATTGTATTTTTTATTTATTATTCATTATTATTTTTTTTCATAATTATTTATTAGTATTTATTATTATATTATTATAATATTATTATAATCAAAATAAAAATCGGCTATTAACTTAATCGGCTTATTATTATTATTATTTATTATTTATAATTATTTTTACTATTTTATTATATTTTATTATAATATATATTAAACATTGTACATTTTAAATCTGAAGTCACTTTTTAAAAATTCAAAATGGCGGATCCAATATGGCGGAGAATTTCTAAAAATTGATCCGATTCACTTGAAACTTGTTACTTGGGGGTTTTTGAGGTCGCTGATTACAAATCCAATATTAGTTTTTAAAAATTCAAAATAGCTGATCATTATTTCGATAGGAAAATCGATTTTAAGCAAAAATTGCTATTTCGATGAATAATGGAATAAGTTTTTCTTCTTCTACATTTTCTTATTGTTTTATAATTATATTTTCTTTGACATTTATAATTTATAGATAAAAAAAATATTGTTGATTGAAAATAGAAAATGATTTAAGACTATTTTAAGTGATTAGTTGTGTTAATAATATGGAAGGTAATTAGTGGCGTGTTAACAAAAAAAAAAAAAAAAAAAAGTAGAGAGAAAAAATAGTACCTTGACTGGAATGCAAAAGATGATGAGTAAAAGATCGGCTGTGGCGAGACCACCAAGAAAGACATTAGTGGGTGTTGCTGGTAATGGTCGCAGTCTTGGGCAAAGAGTTGACGCAATAATGACGACATTTCCTGTAAAACAAAATACAAACAAAATTTATATATTTTTGTTAAACAAAAACGATTTTTTTTAAAAATTTAAATTTTTTACATATTTATTTAATTCTAAATCTGTAAATATTTTCTTGGTTCTAAGTTCTAGTTTAATAATTTTTAATAACAAAAAATTAAAAAATAATTATAATACTTAATTACAATTAAGTGTTATAATAATAATTATATATTAACAAAAATAATTATATTATCATAAAAATTATATTCTGATAATAATAATTATAAAAATTATTATTATTATTATTATTATTATTATTATTATTATTATTATTTATATTATTAATTATTGTTGTAGTAATAATAATTATAATAGTAAAACTATTAATAAAAAATGCCAATGAAAATAATAGCAAAAATAATAACGAGTCAAATAAAATTGACAGTATAGATAAAAAAAAATTTGCCAGCATGTTTTGAAAATAAAGAGTCAAATATTTGAACAAAACTAAAACACATATTTGTTGGGAAAACAACTCGTTAAAGCGACTGCATTTATCTGATATATTTTTTTAATTCCTTCCGTTATATAGTGAGAGCGCGAGAGATATCATTAATATTCTGGCTAACGTCCAAAGTTTCCAATATGGGGCGAACCAATAAAACAATGTTGAAAATAAGGGGACGGTGACAAATTTTATTTTTCTCTTTTTTTTTATTTCATTTTCTTCTTTATTTATATATTGACATTTCATAATACATTTGTTTGCAAAATATTTATTTATCTTACTGATCAAGTGGATTAATGAAGAAAAGGAACAGTTACCAATATATTGTTTCGTATCACCTTAAACTTTTTTTTTAGTTTCAAGAAAGAAAACTTATTTTTAAATTTAATTCCCCTACTTTCCAAAGGACAAAAAAAAATAAAAACAATTTTTTTGGCTATTTTTATTTAAAAAAATTGTATTAGAAAGTAAAAATATTTTTTCCTTGAAATGAAATAATTTAAATAAATAAAAATGTGAATAAATTTTGATCTCATGGTAAAAAACGGTTATTTAACGACAAAATGTCAAACATAGGATATAATTATTATAAAGTTTATTTTGGAGAGAAATGAATTTAATTATAATAAAAAATTTTATTTAGACCACAAATTTTATGTTCCTTGACAAAAGATTTATGTTTTCAAATGTAAATATTTTTTTATGCTACTGTTCTTAAAATTTGTTTCCTAAATATTTTATTTATTTGTAAAGTTTTTGTTTCTTCTACTGATTATAAATAATTTTTTTTGTTTAAATATTTTGTTAATTGTCAATTTTTTGTTTCTTCTACTGATCATAAATAAGTTTTTTTGTTTCAATATTTTGTTAATTCTCAATTTTTTGATTCTTCTACTGATCATAAATAATTTTTTTTTGTTTAGATATTTTGTTAATTCTCAATTTTTTGTTTCTTCTACTGATCATAAATAATTTTTTTTGTTTCAATATTTTGTTAATTCTCAATTTTTTGTTTCTTCTGCTAATCATAAATAATTTTTTTTTGTTTAGATATTTTGTTAATTCTCAATTTTTTGTTTCTTCTACTGATCATAAATAATTTTTTTTTGTTTCAATATTTTGTTAATTCTCAATTTTTTGTTTCTTCTACTGATCATAAATAATTTTTTTTGTTTAAATATTTTGTTAATTCTCAATTTTTTGTTTCTTCTACTGATTATAAATAATTTTTTTTGTTTAGACATTTTGTTAATTCTCAATTTTTTGTTTCTTCTACTGATCATAAATAATTTTTTTCTATTTAAATATTTTTTATGTTCTATTGCCAAGGAAAATTATTATTCCCTCTTAAAATTGAATTTAAATTCTTCAGGAACGAAAGAATTTTTCCATTTCAGAGTGAAAATTAAATCGAATAGAAACGAAATGATTTTGTTTTTGGGTGACAAATTTAATTCAGTACAGAAACAAAACTTAATTACTTGTTGTATTCAAATTCGAAAAATAAAAAAAAAACAAATTTCAATTGGTTCGTGCAATATTTCCTTTTTCCAAGTAAAACAACATTTAATCTCTGTCCTCTCTTTCTCTCTCTCTCTCGCTCTCGTACTCGTTGATTCCCATCCCCCTTAATGAATTTATTGGTACAATGCAAGAATGCTCCTAAATTCTCTGGTTCAGTTGCATATGTATTATTCTCTATAGCATAAATAGCATTTATCGATTTTCGTTTGAATGTATATACACTCGAAATGGTTTAAACGGCTCGTCGACGACGAGGATGATGGCATTTCGTGATGGAGAGCGAGGAGAGAGGGAGGAGGGAGAATATAGATAGAGAAGTGGATCCATGAGGGAAAAAGATCAGCAGAATTTCTTCTTAATTATAAAAATGAAACCAAAATGAAAATTTCAACTCTTAATTGAATTTTAATTTGACAACTAATTTACAATCAATGGAATAATGTTGAAATGTTTAATTTCACATTTTCATTTTTTCTCTCGTAATATGAAAAAAGGGAGATTTCCGACACGAAGGAATTTTTTCTCCTTCATTTCTTAATTGCGAACTTTTTCTTTTGCTAATTATTGAAGATTTAAAACACTTTTCTTTTTTCTTAGTTCTACTCCAATTGCACTATTTCCGTATTCACTTTGAATAGGCCACACACCCCCCTATTTGTGTGTAAAAATTAGATCTACTTCACTTCCTCTATATTTGCTTTTTAAACCCCTTTGTCAGTTAAGATGAAATTCTCATTAACTAGGCTCTAAAGGTCGGCAACTTTTTACAATTATATTTATAAACTGCGACATTCAATAAACTATAAATGAAAAGTTGATATTGAATCCGTTGAAATATAGCCAGTTTTCGCCATTTTGAATTTTTGAAAACCGACATTGGATTCGTGATTAGCGACCCCAAAAACCCCCAAGTAACCAATTTCAAGTGAATAGGATCAATTTTTAATTTTGTCATCCGCCATATTATATCCGACATTTTGAATTATTCGTCACGGGATTCGTAATCAGCGACCTCCAAAA
This sequence comes from Leptopilina drosophilae, assembly GCA_032873175.1. Lineage (NCBI taxonomy): Eukaryota > Metazoa > Arthropoda > Insecta > Hymenoptera > Figitidae > Leptopilina > Leptopilina drosophilae. The sequence continues at coordinate 38,994,337 of CM065486.1, read as the reverse complement.
CCCCCGAGTTTTGTTGTGTTGTAAATTCCGCTTTTAATTATTGACGCAGGATATCCACAGGGATTGTAAAAGGTTTTATTATCGAGAGAGAGAGAAGGTTGACGAGTTTTAATAGCTCGACAACTATTTAAATAAAACTGTTTTATTTAAGGTAGGAACACCAGTTGTAACTAAAAACAGTGCTTCTGTTAAAAAAAAAATTTCCCAGAAAAACCATGAAACTGTTTAAAGAATAATATTTATTAGTTAAAAGTACATGTGTAAAGCTGTAATTAAAAAAAAGAAAAGTGTTTTTCAACCAAAGCTTTTAAAGATATGAGCCATTAAAGCGACGTTTTCCAAAAAAAGGTAATTTGCAGTGAGCAGGATACCGCAAGTACGCTTCGTTTGAAATGCAAAAATGAAATTGATTTACATTTATTATAAGATTATCCTGTTAGTAATCGAAGGATTTGAAGAAAAAAAAATATTTGACAAAATGGCGAACTGTCAAAGTCAAAAGTAAGATTTTCGTTTAAAAAATCGGTCGATTTTCAGGTATATAATAAAAAGTTTTGCATAAAAAAATAATCCTTCGATCACTAACTCGGCTTGGATGTGTAAATTAAGCATACTAAATTTTAAGTAAATCGGTTTAATGGTTTTCTAGCAATCGTACTCACCGACTTTGAAAATGTAATTTTGAGAAAAACGCATTTAAAATTTCAACTTACTTTTTCTGTTCAGAAGAATTTTTTTCCAAGTTACAAAGACTCATTAATTTCTGGACCGTATAATAACTCTTTCGCAGTCGTTATCGATTCTAAAATGCCAATTTACTACTATCTACGATACATTCTTTCCTCACGGGTACAGTTTTCCGCGCGAACCTACCTTCGAAATCGGTAGTTCATCAATTTCTTCCGTGTAGACAATTGCGTTGCGAGCAGAATGAACGCCAATTGATTTTAAATAGTACAGTAACTGCATATTTAAAATTTTATATAAATATAAAAATATCGATAAAAATTATTTCAAGTTCCACAATAAAATTTGAAAATAGAAAGACATCGACGTTCAGTCTATCACGGTATTAGTAAAACTGTTCACTGTTGTTTACAAACACATAACAGGTCAAAAAGACCCGAAATATCGAAGGTAAAGGAACATAAAAACGGTTAACTTTCGTCCTGAGTCAGGGTCTTACCTGGAGATACGTAACGTGCCGCTGCATTATACTGTATATCTCACTTATTTTTCACTGGATCAATTTACAAATTTACAGACACATTTCTAAATATATATACTTTAAGAAAATGCAAAAAAATCGATTTTTCGAAAGTTACAACTGGTGTTCCCCCCTTAAATACTATTTTTCCTTCTATTCCAATCCTAGATATCCTTCGATTGATGCATTTAAGGTTTTCTAAAAGTTGAAATGCTCAAAAAAGCATTAGGAGAAAAAGGTAATATTGGTATGAAGAGGAAAATTAATAGTGTAATAAATTTTATGGATAAGGAGTAAAAGATAGGAGGGTAGGAAGTGGGTAAAGGAGAATGAAAAGGGTATCCGAAAGGTCAGTAATGGAGAAGAAAGGAAAAGGATAGTGGAAAAAAAGGAAGGGGTAGTTAAAAAAGGACAGGAAGTAAAAATTAAAAGAGGTAATGAGAGTCCAAAAGGAAGAAGAAAGAGGTAAGGGGAAAGAAGCAAAAAAGAAGGTCGAAATACAGTGGGAAATAATTGGGGGAGGTGATTAATGGAAATAATAAGATGAGTGTTAAAAGCACAACGGAATGGAGGGGAATTAAGAGACAGGAAGTAAAAGAAGATACTATAAAGAAGAATAAGGTGTGGGAAGAGTAGAAAAGGGATGAAGGCGAAAGATTGGAAAAGAGACTAAGGAAACGGAAGAGTGAGAAGGGAGATAAAATTGGATATTGAGTGGAAAGAAGGTGGGTTATTAGGAAAGGATAAAGGAAGAAGGAAGAGGAGAAGAAAAGAGTGAATAGGATACGATAATCACAAAAAAGTCAATGAAAATTGTAATTGAAAAGGTTAGGGAAAGGGTAGAGTGAAAAGGGAGAAAGGGGAAAAATTGGATATGGAGTAAAAGGAAGGAAGGTTGGAGAGTGTTTAGACTGTAAAGGAGGAAGAAAGAGGAGGAAGGAAGGAGTAACTGGTAAGAAGCAAGGAAAGAAGGTTAGAGAGTGTTTAAAGTGTTTAGAGTGTAAAAGAGGAAGAAATAGGAGGAAAGAAAGGGTAATTGAAAAGGAGCAAGGAAGGAAGGAAGGGTAATGAGTGTTAAGAGTGTAAAAGATGAAGGAAGAGGAGTAAATAAACAAAAACTTCAAAAGAGTAAGGAAAGAAGGTTAGAGAGCGTTTAGAGTGTAAAGGAGGGAGAAAGAGGAGGAGGAGGGACGGAGTAACTGGAAAGGAGCAAGGAAAGAAGGTTAGAGAGTGTTTAGAGTGTAAAGGAGGAAGAAACAGGAGGAAAGAAGGGATAAAAGAAAAGGAACAAGGAAGAAAGGGTAATGAGTTTTAAGAGTGTAAAGAAGGAAGGAAGAGGATGAAATAAAGGGAAACTAAAAAGAAGTGAAAAAGAGTTAGAAAAGGGAATCAAATAGAGGGTCTAAATGAAGGTCAGTAAAGGAAAGGAAATAAAAGAAAGCATGTGGAAAAAAGGAAAGAAGAGAGGAAAGGTAAAGGAAAGGTGGGGATTTCACATCTAAAAAGGGACAAGGGAAAGAAAAAAAGGAAGGGAGTGGAGCAGGGATGTAAGAGTAGATTTGGGTAAAGCGATTAAAAAAAAAGGAAAAGAGGGAAAGGAAGTGAGGAAACGATTAAATAGGTACTTCAGGAAGGAGAGGGTAAAAAGGGGTAAGGAGTGGGAAAAGAAGGAAGGAAGGAGTATCTAAAAGATTAAAAGAGTAAGTACAAGATAAATGGGGAGAGGGGATAATGGAAAAAAGTAGGGGGGTGTGAAGAAAATCGTAAGGGAAGAGAGGGAAATTAAGGTTTATAAAGGATAAAAAATCAAAGAGGATTTTTTAAAAAGAGAATAAGGAGAGGGAAGAGTAGACCAATTGGGGGTTAAAAGTAGGGAGAGGTGAAGAATATCGTAAGGGAAGGGAGGGGAATTAAAGGAAATAAAGGATAGAAAATCATAGAAGATTTTGGAAAAGAGAATAAGGAGAGGGAAGAGTAGACCAATTGGGGGTTAAAAAGTACGGGGAGGGGTAGAATACCGTAAGGGAAGGGAGGGGAATTAGAGGAAGTAAAGGATAGAAAATCAAAGAAGATTTTGGAAAAGAGAATAAGGAGAGGGAAGAGTAGACCAATTGGGGGTTAAAAAGTAGGGAGAGGTGTAGAATATCCTAAAGGAAGGGAGGGGAATTAAAGGAAATAAAGAATAGAAAATCAAAGAGAATTTTTAAGAAGAGAATAAGGAGAGGGAAGAGTAGACCAATTGGGGGTTAAGAAGTAGGGAGAGGTGTAGAATATCGTAAGGGAAGGGAGGGGAATTAAAGGAAATAAAGGATAGAAAATCATAGAAGATTTTGGAAAAGAGAATAACGAGAGGGGAGAGTAGACCAATTGGGGGTTAAAAAGTAGGGGGAGGTGTAGAATATCGTAAGGCAAGGGAGGGGAATTAGGAGAATATAAAGGATAGAAAATCAAAGAAGATTTTGGAAAAGAGAATAACGAGAGGGGAGAGTAAACAAATAGGGGGTTAAAATGGAAAGGGTAAAGAAAAGGAAAAGAGATAAGCAGACAGTAAAAAGAAGATAGAGTCCTTGAAAAAGGGAATAAAAAAAAAGAAAAGGAATAGTAATGAAAAGAGAATAATATACAAAATCAAAATAAAATTCAAACAAACAGTTAAATTGACAAACAAAAATACCAAAAAATCACTCACCAATAAATCCCAGCATAAACGTAAGTGAATAGATGAATAAAACTGGTCCATATTCAGCCCATGGAATTCCGGAATCGGCGTCATCATCAGGTGGCATTGAGTCATTCGTAAAATTATAAAATTCCATTTTTATTTCACTTTCCACTCTTCTTTATTATTTTTTCTCTTATATTTTTTTACGTTCGTTATTTTTTTTTTGTTTAATTCCCTATCGACTGCTCCATTCCTTCACTTATTATTGGCTCGTTGTCTTCACAGCAAACGATGATAAATCGAATAGAGTCTCTCATCTCAACTTCAGTGTAGAGTGGCATTTTTTTTTCCTTCAGGGTAATTTACTTTTACTTCCACTTTATTTTGTATTGAGGGAAAATTTCTCAATTGGGATGAGACAGAGAGGGAGGAAGAGAGGGAAAAATAATGATTTGTATAAAATTGAAATAATCCATTCATGTGAATTAGAAAAATTTTCTTTTTTTTCTTTCTATGAATGAAAAATCTTTTTTATCACATTTTTGTCTGTAATAAAAATTCAAAATTGAGTAAATTTTCAACCACTTGAACTGACGTGAATAATGCAATATCTTTCTCTCTCTCTCACTCACACGATTTTTTCTATCTTTCTCCATTTCTCTTTCTCTCTCTCTGCCCCCTGGGGATTAATTAGATTTCTTCGCCAAGTTTTCATCACTTGAATTGAGGAAAACTTTTGCGAGAGGGGACGGAAATTGGGAGCTTCGCTTCACTTAGAATATCGCATGATTATTCAATCGTCTTTTATTATTCCCAAATCTGGACTTTTGACTATTTTCTTATTTTTATTTTAAATATTTATTCTTTATGTTTCACTTGCTAATTTATGAAAAATATTATTTAATAGTAAAAAGATTATAATTATAATAACAAAAATAATAATAAAATAATAATAATAATAATAATAATAATAATAATAATAATAATAATAATAATAATATAATAATAATAATAAAATAATAATAATAATAATAAAATAATAATAATAATAATAATAATAATAATAATAATAATAATATAATAATAATAATAATAAAATAATAATAATAATAATAATAATAATAATAATAATAATAATAATAATAAATGAAAAATAAAATCATTAAAAGAATAGTAGAAAATGTAAAAAAAATGAAAAAAGTAAAAAAATTAAAAATATTAAAAGATATAAAACAATTAAGTTAGCTTTCGTAACAAAGTGCCCACATATTTTCCTCTCTTTCTCTCGTCTTTTTTTTCTTCTTTTTTTTGTCGAAACTTAGCTAAAAGCTGAAACGGAGTTTCGTTTTATGGAAAAATAATAATTTGCATAAAGCTGACAAATTTATACAAACGGAGAAAAACTAAATTAATATTTGCCTTGTGTTCGCTTTTAATTCCTTTATTTTTATAAAATATTGTTCACAAAGAAAAGGGAAAAATGACGAAAAGTTTTTCAAGTTAGGATAATTTTTTTCTTTACTTTTTTTTATAAACTTTTATAAATTGATCATATTTAATATTTATGAAATAAAATTCTTTTGCGAAGAGATTTCTCTTATCGAATAATAAAATATGGTTTTTAAAAAAAAACGAAGGGAAAGAAAAAAAAATTTCTTTTTGAAAATTTTGTTACTGGGACTTGAACCCCAGATTTTTTTTTATTGGAATAAAACGATGTCTTTAACCGCGAGGCTACTTTTATAAACTAAAATTGCTGAATTCATTTGGACTGTTTTATTTTTTAAAAACAGGTAAAAAGTAAATTTAATAGTAATAAAAAGAATAAAAATAAGAAGAGTAATAAAAAAATTAAAATATGACAAAAGCAATTAAAAGTAATAATAATAAAATAATAAAAGTTATAAATATAGTTACATTATTACTTTTTTTAAATTTAGGTTTCTAGTTATTATTATTATAATTATTATTACTATTATTATTATATTATTATCATAAAATAATTAATATTTATTTATTATTAATTTGGTAAATTTTTATTAATTTTTTAAATTTTTATTAATTTTTAAAATTATTATTGTTTTTTTATTCTAATAGAAAATAATAATATTCGCTTACTTAATTATTTTCATCTGGCTAACACATAAATGGCTTTGAAGGAAAATGAAAATTTTTATTAAATCCACAGTAATGGACAGAAACACGCAGAATAAAGTTGAAAGTAAAATTAAATGAGATTAAAACAAAAGGAGAGAAAGGAAAAAGAGAAGTATCTCTAGAAAATTTTTCAAGTTTACAATATAGAAAACTTTTTAGTTTTACTTACTCGACAAATTGTTGCAAATAAAGGAAATAATTATCAAACAACATAAAAAATTTTTGTATTTTTTAATTAAAAAAAAATTTGTTAAAATTAACAAAAATTTATTTTTTATTAATTTTATTTATTTGCTTCTATTTATTTGTTTACTTATTAGTTTCTATTTATATATTTATTTATTACTTAAATTATTCATTATTTTTAATTATTTCATTTATTTATTATTTTTTTCATTTATTTATTAGTTCAGTTTTTTTATTTTTCTCTTTATTCATTTCATTGTTTTTGTTAATTTTTTCTAATTTGGCTAAATTTTTATTATAAAAATATTTTTGTTATTGTTATAATTGTTTCACTATTTTATGTTTATTTTGCTTGTAATTTTGTTGTTGATAAGTTTTTTTAATTTTCTCTCTATTTATTTTATTATTTTTTTTATAATTTGTTTAAGTTTTTATTATAAAAATATTTTTGTTATTGTTATGATTGTTTCACTTTTTTATGTTTATTTTTCTTCCAATTTTGTTATTGATAAGTTTTTTTTATATTTTTCTTTATTTATTTTATTATTTATTTTATTATTTATTTTATTATTTATTCATTTTTACTAATTTGTTTAAATATTTCACTAGAAAAATATCTTTGTTATTGTTATTATTGTTTCACTATTTTCTGTTCATTTTTCTTGCAATTTTGTCATTGATAAGTTTTTTATTCTTTTCTTTATTTTATTATTTATTTTTTCCAATTTGTTTAAATTTTAAATATAAATGTTCTTTAATTTCGTAATTATTTATTTATTTCCACTACTCTATTTAAATACTTGATAATAATTTACAAAAATTCTGTTTCGAAATATCCACCTCGTAAATGAATCAATTAAAAAATAACAAACGAATAGAAAATTAATGTGGAAATTTTATTTTTAAAACAAAAGCGTTTTATCAAAAAAAATAAAAAAGAATTTCAAAGAGTACTAAGAATTTGTTTTTTTTTGTCATCCTCTTTTTTTAAAATGTAAATACAACAGAAAGAAAAATTTCTATTCACATTAATGTATCATCACGTAGAACAGCAAAATCTATCTCTACATATGCTATATATATTTATAAACACGATTTCTATTTTTAAGTATTATCATCGACTATTGTCGAATTAAAATTTTTTTTTTACGTTCATTTCTTTTTCAAAGTTGAACTTTGTACATTTCCGGATTTTAGAATAGGCTGAATGCCAATTGGCCGTGTGCTATCTTAAAATTTTTGTTTGCTATGTCTACTAATGCCACAGTGAAAATAAAGGTAAGTGGAGATGAAAAAAATTGTATTTTTTAATTTTACATTGCCGCTGAATTTTTTTTTATTTTTATTTTGTAATTTTATCATATTTATTAAAATTAATTAATTATTAATTAATATTTACCATACTTATTAGAATTAATGAATTATTAATTATTAATTTATTAAAATATTGTAAAGAGGATAATAAAAAAAGTAGGATAGTTTAAAATTTTTTTTATATCATGCTGCATATTATATTGCATATTTTCTTGTATATATTATGTTGTAAATTATAATTTTTACCGAACGGCATATTATAGTGGATTTTTTTATGTTACATTATATATTATTTAATATAATACACTGTATAATTTTTGTGTATAATTTAGGTATAATTTATTGTATATTAATTTGTATATTATACTGCATATTATTTTCATGAATATTATATGGTATATTATATTGAATATTTTTCTGCGTTATAAACTACAAATGTATTAAATATTTTTGTATTTTTAAGTATCCAGTATATTATATTGTATATTAAAGTATAAGGTTTATTATTCTGTATATTAAAGTATATATAGTATATTATACTGTATATTAAAGTATAAGGTTTATTATTCTGTATATTAAAGTATATATAGTATATTATACTGTATATTAAACTATATTATTATATTAAATTAAATATGAAAATGTACGGTATATTATAGCGTATATTATATTGAATATTAAATTTTAAAGTAAATTGTACTGTATATTAAAGTCTACGATATATTTTATTGTATATTAAAATACACGGTATATTTTATTTTATATTAAAGTGTAATTTACAGTAAAATATACTGTAGCATATGTTATGCACTTTAATATACAATATGATATGCCGCAAGCTTTAATATACAATATAATATACCGTACACTTTAATATACAATATAATATGCAATATTTTTTAATAATCAGTTATGAATATTTTGTATAATTTAATATACAATATAACATACCGTACACTTTAATATATAATATATTTTAATAAGCAGTTAAGTATATTTTGTGCACTTTAATATACATGATAATATACAGTACACTTTAATTTACAAGAAAATATACAGAACACTTTAATATACAAGAAAATATACAGTACACTTTAATATACAGGATAATATACAGTACACTTTAATAAACATTACATAACATTATATTATGGTATATTATAATATACCACTAAATTTTTTAATTTTAAACACAGAAAAATATACAATATAACATTGCTTATAATATTCGAGAAAATATTCAGCATAATGTATAAACGAATATACAATTTGTATATTAAAAATTATACTTTTAAAATTATGCCATACTTATTATTATGTCTTCAAATTAATTAAAAAAAATAAACAACATATTATACCTGAAAAATATACAGGGAAATATACATTATAATATATATTAAATATTATACAATATACTGTATATTTTCCCGTATATTGTACTGCATTGTATATTATACAGTATATTAAATTTAATAATATTGTATATTATGATTTGATATTATTGGATATTATGATTTAATATTATTGCATATTGAACCGTATATATTATTCAGTGAATGTGAAGGGATATATATTACAAGGTATATTTTCATGTATGTAAAATCGTATAATATATCATGTACTGTATATTAAAGTGTATAATATACTATATATTTTATATTATATTATACATTAATTACAATTTACATTGTTAGGTAAAATATATTTAAAAATATTTTTTTTTGATGGTATATTATATTCAATATTTGATTGTATATTATGTGCAATATTATACTGTATATTTTATTTGCATATTGTATTCTGGTATATTTTATTTGCATATTATATTCTGGTATATTTTACTGAGTATTAAATTGTTCCATTTATTTATCTATATTATATTATATATTTATTTCTCTATATCAAATTTTATAGTACATGGTATATTTTATTGTATATTAAAGTATAGCGTATATTATATTAAATATTAAATTGTATGGTATATTATTAAGTATATTAAATTGTATGGTATATTATTTAGTATATTAAATTGTATGGTATATTATCTAGTATATTAAATGGTATGGTATATTATCTAGTATATTAAATTGTATGGTATATTATCTAGTATATTAAATTGTATGGTATATTATCAAGTATATTTAATTGTATGGTATATTCTCTAGTATATTTAATTGTATATATAATTCCGTGGTACATTAAATGGCCTGTAAAATCTTATAATTTACATTATATTTAATTCTATATTATAGTAATTATATTAAATTGCATATTATTTTGTACATTATATTGTATATTATACTCTTAATGATGTACTATTAAATGGTCTATAATATCATAAATTGTACAAAAATTTTAATTCTATATTATAGAGTATATTAATTTGCATATTATTAAGTATATTATATTGTATATTATTTGGTACATTATGGTACATTAAGGAATATTGTCGTATGGTATATTGTGGTATATTAATTTGCATATTATCTGGCATATTATTTAGTATATTATATTTTATATTTTTTGGTACATTATGATATATTAATTTGCATATTATCTGGCATATTATTTAGTATATTATATTTTATATTATTTGGTACATTATGGTATATTAATTTGCATATTATCTGGCATATTATTTAGTATATTATATTTTATATTTTTTGGTACATTATGATATATTAATTTGCATATTATCTGGCATATTATTAAGTATATTATATTGTATATTTTTTGGTATATTAACTTGCATATTATCTGGTATATTATTGAGTATATTATATTGTATATTATATTGTATATTATATTGTATGTTATATTGTATATTATATTGTATATTATATTGTATATTATTTGGTATATTAATTTGAATATTATTTGGTATATTATTTAATATATTATAGTGTATATTACTTAGTAAATTATATTATACATTATATTACTTACATCATTCCACTTATTTTTAATTTTTTAATTTTCTAAATTATATTTCATAATTTTTTTGCACTTCTGTATAATAATGAATAATTTTTTTATATATATATACGTATGTATAAATACGTTTTTGTGTTATTTTTACTTTGACACGTATATGTATATGTATTTATATATAGCAGTATATGTGACTTGAAAAATTCATGCGTGGCATGGAATAATACTTAAGATAAGACGGAGGGTGAAGTTAAAGTAAGCGGAAAAAGTTGGAAAGTTGAAGGAAGAAAAAAAAATGATGAACAGACATTCGTACTTTGCAAAAGAGAAATAAACGTTATTAGCGGAAGTAATTCACTGGGCGTTTATTCTATTGAAGTTAATTCGATGAAATACAGAAACCAAATTACCTAGCTTAGATTTAATCAAATCCTTGCGCGCTTCTTTCATATTAAAGGGATAGCAAATTTTCGATATTTTTATTTCTACCTGTTTATTAATTTTCTTATTTTTTTTTCATGTACTTTTTTTTTGCTGTAAATATTATTTAAATAGTTTGAAATTTATTTTTTTAAAGTAAACAAAATTTTTATTATTATCTGCTTTTTTTTAAATGTGTTTTTAATTTTAAAATTAAATTTTAAATGTATCAAGAGAAAAAAATTATTTTAATGTTTTAGAAAAAAAATCGTAGTAAAAATTGGAATTTATTTTCACTTAAATATTATAAATATAATTTTATAATATTGTAATAATATAATGTAAATAATTTTAAAAAATTTTCCAATTGAAATAATTTTTGTTTGCTATTTTATATAAAAATTATTTATATAAAAATAATAACAATAATAATAATAATTATCTAATAATTTTATAACGATGCTTTTATTTTTTAATCGTCACGATTTTTATCATTTTGTATTTTTGCTGTAATTTTGTTTTTGTTATTATTTTGTTATCTTTTTATGATTATTAATTTATTAATTTTATTTATTTATTTTATTGTTGTCAATAATTTTTTTTTTAATTTTGTTATTGCTGTAATTTTGTTTTTGTTATTATTTTGTTATCTTTTTATGATTATTTTTTATTATTGGTTAATTTTTGTTTTATTTTCTTTGTTATTGTTGCCTTGTAATTTTTTATGATTATTATTTTTATTATCTTAAAGTTTTTGTAGTATTTTTTGTCATTGCTTTTGTCGTATTTTTGGAAAATGTTTTGTCTTTTTTATTTATTGTTATTATTATTTTGCTATTTCTTTGTTTTTATTTCTTGTGTTATTGTTATTGTTATTATTTCACTATTTTATGTTTGTTTTTCTTGTAATTTTGTTATCATTTTGATTATAATTTTGCTATTGTTTTTGTTGTAATTTTTCATTGCTATTGTTTTAGTTTTGTTGTTTTTGTTATAACTTTGTTGTTTTTGTTATAATTTTGTTATTTTTGTAATTTTGTTATTTTTGTAATTTTGTTAATAACATTCTTGTAATTTTGTTTATTGATTTTGTTGTAATTTTATTATTGATATTGTTGCAATTTTTTGACTGATTTTACTGTAATTTAGTTATTGTTTTTGTTGAAACTTTGCTATTTTTTTTGACATTTTGCTATTGTTTATATTGTAATTTTTTCTAATTTTTCTGTTGTTATTTTCATATTATTTAATTACTTACTTTTGTTTATTGTTTCTTGTTACTGTATATAATTTTTTGCTATTGTTTTTGCTATTGTTTTTCACCCAATTTCTTTATTTTTTTTTACTTCCTCTATCGTCCATCAATTTTTTCCACACTATCAATTTTTCACTGTCTTTAAATTGATTTTTGTTCTAAGTTTAATAGAATTTTTCCCTTCTAAATTGTAAAAATAAAAAAAATGAAAATTTAAAAACAAAAATTAAAAGAAATTAAAACAAAAAATTTTTTTATTCTACAGTTTATTTTTATTTATTATTGCATATAGAAATTTACTGTTTTTTTTTTGCCAAAAGTAAATCTACTTTTTTTAGAAAAAAAAAAATAAATCAACTGTTTTAGAAGAAAATAAATCTACTTTTTTTATAAGAAAAAAATTCTACTTTTTTTAGAAGAAAAAACATTTCTTTAAATATAACAAAAAAAAGTTTTCGATTACGAATTGAAATTTTCTCAAAAGAGCAAAAAAAAAAGAAGAATCATTGTCCCGCATGAAGAAAGAGGAGAGAGAAAAAAAGTTAAAAGAAAGAAAAAGAACAATTGAATAAACACCTCTCTTTGGAGAAAAGCGAATTTCCAGGTAGAATACGATGTGAATTTTCCCAAAGAGTTTGATAAAGTTTTTGATTCAGTTCATGTCAGTTTAGTTTCTCTTATTGTATATATATATAGTTATATATTGGCTAAAGTTGACACAGAATCGAAAATTTCACCCTCTCTTCACTCTCATTTTTTTTTTTTTTTTTTTGCACAGATTTGTATTTTAAATTATTTCACATTGAGAGGATAAGAAAGAGGGAAAAAGGAGAATTTTCTCTTGCATCTTTTATATCTCATTATCATTATTTTTTTATCACTCACGAGCACAATTAAAATCATTTATTTTTTTTTCAATTATCAACTCTTATTTTTTACAAAAAAAATAATTTTTTTAATTAAAACAGAACCAAAAAATTTTGTTTACATAATTTTTCTAACTTTAAATTATGATTTTAATTTTAAAAAGTTTTAAAACATTTTGAATATTAAAAGATTTTTTTTTATTTGAAAATGTCTGATTTGGTAAGAAAAAGAAAATTATTTTGTTTAAAAAAAAAATTACAATAATTTTTGTTGTAATTGACCGAAAAGAATTTTTTCTGTCTAAAGATAACAAAAAAAAAAAAAAAAAATAGTAACAATTGTTCATTTACAAAATTTTCTAAAATTTCCTTTTATTTAAAAAAAAATAATAGTTTAAAAATTTTTGAAACTTATAAAAAATATAAAACAAAAACAATTTTTAATAATTTTTAGTTTATTATTAATTATTATTTTCTATTATTATTATTATTGTTATTATTATTTCCACAGAATTTTATTAATTTTTACACCTTTTCTCTTTACTAAAAAAATAAATTAATTTTTAATTCAGAAAAAGAAAATTTTGTTTCTTTTTTGTTTCGTATTTTGATTTTTTTTTAAATTTACAAACTTCTCGAATGAATATTTATATTTTTAATTTAATTTTACGAATTTTATAAACGTTTGTAAATGATTAATTGAAAAATAAAGTAAAAACTTGTTTAATTTTCATAATTTTTTTTTAAATTTTTTAAATGAATAATTAAAAAATTTTTTTTTCAATGAAATAGTATTTGAAAAATTTTTTAATGAATAAAATGTTGTAGTCAATATATATTTTTTTTTTGAATATGTAAAAAATCCGAATTTTTCGAGAGGAAAAAGAATTACTTTTGGGATTATTGAAACAAGCCGATTCCGGGAATCCGACATGCGAGAGGTTCCGAGTATAAACTGAACTAAAACGCGCCGCAAGATTGAAGAAGAACCCGCCAAGTGACGCGAAACCGAAGTTGCGACGAAAATTCCCGAAGCTATAATCGAGTGAAGAAAAACGATTTTCCCGTGTGAAATTTTTAGTTTTTTTCTCCACACTTTCTTTTGGGTTTTTAGAAAAAAAACTCTTTTTTGTCTATTATATTTTTGTTTCAGGACAATTCTAAATTTCAATCGTAAACTGTTGTCCATTTCTTTCTTAATTATTATTGTTAGTATACAAATGATGACATTCTATTATTATTATTATTATTATTATTATTATTATTATTATTATTATTATTATTATTATGACAAAAATGATTTTCCATGTTTTTAATTTTTGCATTTTTATGTTTTAGATTTTTTTTCTTTTCTTTCTATTATTTTTGACATTGTTTATGTTTTTATTTTTGTATTGCTTTTTTTTATTATGTTTTTGTGATTGTTTATGTTTTTGTAACTGATATTCTTTCTGTTTTTGTTTCTTTTTTTTTTTGTTTACATTTCTGTTATATTTTTGTTTATGCTTTTAAATTATGTTATTCTTTATGTTTTTGTGATTGTTTATGTTTTTGTTACTGATTCTGTTTCTATTTTGTTTATTTTTCTGTTTCTGTTCTTGTTTATGTTTTTGAGTATGTTTATGTTTTTGTTTACATTTCTGGTATATTTTTGCTTATGCTTTTAAATTATAATTTATTTAACATAAAGAATAACAATTCTTTATGTTTGTTGTTACTAATTTTGTTTTTATTTTGTTTATTTTTCTATTTCTGTTCTTATTTGTGTTTTTATGTCTGTTTATGTTTTTGTTTAAATCACTGTTCTTGTTTTAGTTTTTGTGTCTGTTTCTGTTCTTGTTGAATTTTTTTTTATGTGTCAGTTACTGCTTTTGTTTTTGTTTTTCCCAATAGTATTAATAATGAGTAATACGTAATTAATAATAAGTAATACGTAATTAATAATAAGTAATACGTAATTAATAATAAGTAATACGAAATTAATAATAATTGATTTATTTTAAAAAATGACAAAAAAGAAATACATTTTGAAAAAATTTCCATTTCCATTACAAATTTTAACAATCAAGAAGAATAAGAAAAAAGAATAGAAAAAACTAGTGTTCGTATTAAAAATATGCCAATTATGCAGAAATTAAATTTTTCTTTTGTCTTTTCCTTTTCACAAAAGAATAACTTTGTAAACGTTAATTACATTGAGATATTGCGGTTTTTTTTAAAAAAAAGGTCACTATTTGTCAAGAACTCGTGCGCGCTATTTATCAATTAACCGACACAAAAATGAATAGAAAAATTTTTGTTCGGAGGTTGAATATTTTTTTTTCTCATATATACTGTGCGTATTATATACATTATATAGAGTATATATATATATATATGTACTATTGTATATTGATTTCATTAATGGTATTGCTTTTTCTACTAAATAGTAATGAATAAAAAATTCTCTCGCCTCCGTTCTGCTTTAATGTCTATTATTAATAACAAAAAATAATTATTTTAATTTTTAATTAATTTAGATAAATGAGTAAAGTTGTACAATACAGATTTAATTTTTCTAATATATAAATATAATTAATATTTTCTTCTATAACAGTTTTTTTTAAATTATATTTTATTAATTTAATACATTTTTATTATTTGTTATATAAATATATTAATAGTAATAATAATTATAATAATAATAATAAAAATAATAATAATAAAAATAATAATAATAAAAATATTAATAATAATAATAATAATAATCAAAATAAGAATATTAATAACAATAATAGTAATCATAATATTAATAATAATAATGATAATAAAAATAATGATAATCAAAATAAGAATAATAATAACAATAATAGTAATCATAATATTAATAATAAAAAATAGTAATAATAACGGATTTAAAAATTATAAATTTATTATTTTTAATAAAAGACAATAAAAATCATAAAATATTATAATTTTAATAATATTATAATATTACAATATTATAATATATGTACATATAAGTTTGCGTGCAGTTCATAAAGTGCTCCAGTTATCCAAAAGTTTCATAACCAATATTTCCGTACACGAGATGATGATAGTCTTATCATTTTTTTTTCAGCAGCTTTTACTTTCGTAGCAATAATTTATTATTATTATCTTTTTACTTGAGCTCCTTGCTATTACCCCCCTCCCCCACCTTCTTCCTCACCCACTCTCCTTGCTTCTCTCTTTCTCTCTCTCTCTCTCTCCCTTTTAAACTATTTGTCCACTCGAACAATTTTGTTGGACGCATTTTAAGACCTGTTACTTTAGTAAAAAAAAAAAAAAAAAAAAAAAAATTTCTTCAAGTTGAGTATATAAGCTTTGATGAGAATGTATATATATAGTGTATGAAGTAAGTCGTTAAAACTTGACGGAAAGGTAAAGGGAGCTTATAGAAGCGGATGAAGAGATAAAACACACGCACACATCTCTTGAGAATAGAACTTAAGCCGCATGTGACTGATGGCCCTTTGTGTGTAACAAACGATTTTGATAATGTTCTTCATAATTATAATTCAACAATTTAAATGACTTAAGGTTACGTGTTAATTTAAACGTTATATTACACTCTGAAGACTATAACTATAGTTTTTTGCCTTAAGGGAGTGTATATGTATAACTATATAATATGTATACCTAAGAAAATATAGAAAAAAGTAGAAAAAAATAGAATAGAATACGATAGAAAACGATTGAATGCAATAAAATGCAATAGAGTTTAATAAAGACTAGAACACAATAGAAAACGATTGAATGCAATAGAGTTTAATAAAGAATAGAATACAATAGATAACGATTGAATGCAATAAAATGCAATAGAGTTTAATAAAGACTAGAATACAATAGAAAACGATTGAATGCAATAAAATGCAATAGAGTTATATAGAGAATAGAATACAATAGAAAACGATTGAATGCAATAAAATGCAATAGAGTATAATAGAGAATAGAATACAATAGAAAACGATTGAATGTAATAGAGTTTAATAGAGAATAGAATACAACATAAAACGGTTGAATGCAATAAAATGCAATAGAGTTTAATAAAGACTAGAACACAATAGAAAACGATTGAATGTAATAGAGTTTAATAGAGAATAGAATACAATAGAAAACGATTGAATGCAATAGAGTTTAATAGAGAATAGAAAGGGAGAATAAATTTCAAAACAATACGATAGAAGACGATAAAATACAGTAGAAAAACGTGTAAAATACAATAGAATACAACAAACTATAGTAGAGTATAATAGAATGCAAATTGAAGACAATAGATTACAATAGAAAAAAGGTAGAATTGAATAGAACTAGAAGAATAGAAACAGAACTAGAATATATAAAATAATAGAGTCCAAAAAATAGTAGAGTACAAAAAAAATAGTAGAATGTAATAACTAATAGCAGATTCCGATAGAAAATAATAGAATATAATAGAATAAAACTGTTTGCGATTGAGTGCAGAGGAACACAATAGAAATTGGTAGAGTACATAATGGAAAAAAGTAGATTATAATAGAAAAAATAAGTAAAATACAATAGAAAATAGTAGAACAGAAAATTAGTAGAGCACAATAGAAAATAGTATATTACAATAGAAAATAGTAAATTACAATAGAAAATAATAAATTACAATAGAAAATAGTAGATTACAATAGAAATTGTTACAAAACAATAGAAAATAGTAGATTACAATAGAAATTGTTATAAAACAATAGAAAATAGTAGATTACAATAGAAATTATTAGAAAACAATAGAAAAAAGGTAAAATATAATAGAACTCAATATAGAGTAATAAAAAATATTAGAATACAGTAAACTGAAGTGTCATACAATAAAATAGAGTAAAACAATAGATTACAATAGAGAAGCAATTGATCACTGCGAAATACAACGAAACACAATTAAGTAGAATAGAGTAAAACTATGCATAAAATTAAATAATAGAAAAATAATACGATAGATAACAATAGAGAATACAATAAGGTACAATGAAGTACAATAAGAGAATACAATAATTTACGACAGACTACAAAAGAAATACAATAGAACAACCATAAAATACAATAGAAAATCATAGAATACAATGGAATATCATAGAATGCAAAATAAAATCATAGCATACAATATAAAAATCAAAGAGTACAACAGAAAAATCATAGAATACAATAGAATATCATAGAATGCAAAATAAAATCATAAAATACAATAGAAAACAATTGAAAATAAATAAAATGCATAATAAAATCATAAAATGAAAAATAAAATCATAGAATATAATAGAAAAATCATAGAGTACAACAGAAAATTACAGAATGCAAAATAAAATCATGAAATACAATAGAAAATCATAGAGTACAATAGAAAATAAATTGAAAACAATAGAAAAATGTAGAAAATCATAAAATACAACAGAAAATCATAGAATTCATTAGAAAATCATAGAATGCAAAATAAATTCATAGAATACAATAGAAAATTGTACAATACAATAGAAAATCATAGAAAAGAATAGAAAATTATAGAATAGAACATAAAATTACAGAATACAAAGTATAATTATAGAATACAGTAAAAAATCATAGATTACAATAGAATATCATATAATGTAAAATAAAATCATAAAATACAATAGAAAACAATTGAAAATAAATAAAATGCGTAATAAAATCATAGAATGCAAAATAAAACCATAGAATACAATAGAATAATTATAGAGTACAACGGAAAATTCCAGAGTGCAAAATAAAATCATGGAATACAATAGAAAATGATAGAATACAATAGAAAATAAATTGAAAACAATAGAAAATAAATAGAAAAATGCAGAAAATCATAAAATACAACAGAAAATCATAGAATACATTAGAAAATCATAGAATGCAAAATAAATTCATAGAATACAATAGAAAATTATACAATACAATAGAAAATCATAGAAAAGAATAGAAAATTATAGAATAGAACATAAAATTACAGAATACAAAGTAGAATTATAGAATACAGTAAAAAATCATAGATTACAATAGAATATCATATAATGTAAAATAAAATCATAAAATACAATAGAAAACAATTGAAAATAAATAAAATGCGTAATAAAATCATAGAATGCAAAATAAAACCATAGAATACAATAGAATAATTATAGAGTACAACGGAAAATTCCAGAGTGCAAAATAAAATCATGGAATACAATAGAAAATGATAGAATACAATAGAAAATAAATTGAAAACAATAGAAAATAAATAGAAAAATGTAGAAAATCATAAAATACAACAGAAAATCATAGAATTCATTAGAAAATCATAGAATGCAAAATAAATTCATAGAATACAATAGAAAATTATACAATACAATAGAAAATCATAGAAAAGAATAGAAAATTATAGAATAGAACATAAAATTACAGAATACAAGGTATAATTATAGAATACAGTAAGAAATCATAGAATACAATAGAATATCATATAATGTAAAATAAAATCATAAAATACAATAGAAAATCATAGAAAACAATTGAAAATAAATAAAATGCATAATAAAATCATAGAATGCAAAATAAAACCATAGAATACAATAGAATAATTATAGAATACAACGGAAAATTACAGAATGCAAAATAAAATCATGGAATACAATAGAAAATGATAGAATACAATAGAAAATAAATTGAAAACAATAGAAAATAAATAGAAAAATGCAGAAAATCATAAAATACAACAGAAAATCATAGAATACATTAGAAAATCATAGAATGCAAAATAAATTCATAGAATACAATAGAAAATTATACAATACAATAGAAAATCATAGAAAAGAATAGAAAATTATAGAATAGAACATAAAATTACAGAATACAAAGTATAATTATAGAATACAGTAAAAAATCATAGAATACAATAGAATATCATATAATGTAAAATAAAATCATAAAATACAATAGAAAATCATAGAAAACAATTGAAAATAAATAAAATGCATAATAAAATCATAGAATGCAAAATAAAACCATAGAATACAATAGAATAATTATAGAGTACAACGGAAAATTACAGAGTGCAAAATAAAATCATGGAATACAATAGAAAATGATAGAATACAATAGAAAAACTATAAAATACAATAGAAAATCATAGAATATAATAGAAAATCATAGAAAACGATAGACAATCATAGAATGCAAAATAAAATCATAGATCACAACAGAAAATTACAGAATACAATTGAATAGAATATAATAATTTATAATTGATTACAGAAGAGTAAAATTGAAAACCATAAAATACAATAAATTACAATAAAATTTAATTGACTTCAGTAAAATATATTCATATAATTAAATTTTCCTCTAATATATTAAAAGTTTACAAATTTTCTTCTGATTAGAATTCTTTATCTTTATTTCAATTTTGTTTTCATTTTAATTACAAAATTTGATTGTTTTAAATACCGTTATTGAAATTTTTTTGAAATTCTACATTACGATTGCAGTGTAACCTGTGAAGAAACATTGTATCTCGATATAATTTATTTTATCATTCATCTGCTGTTGATAATTATTTTATCATCGAAGGTTTTCTGCCTTATCTGAGAACAAGATTTTTCGGTTCTTCTTCCTACCACAAGGGGCGTTCTCCCTTATTTCTCATATGAATATAAATAAATAATTTTGTTATTATTATTATTTTTATTATTGTTATTATTTTTATTACTTTTATTACTAAAAATAATATGAATTTTATTATTATTATTATTAGCTTTATTTTAATAACATCGTTAATCTTATATGTAGTAAAAAAATTGCCTTAACTGTATTTTTTAAAATAAAATTTTTTTTTGTGTTCATTACATATTTTTAATATTTTTTCAAAATTTATATTTATTTACTTTTTATTGCCCTTCTAGTATTTATAGAATTTAACCTTTAACCTTTAAATTTACATACTTTTCTATTTATTTATTTATTTTTTAATTTATTTAATTATTTTTCCATTTATTTAATTATTTTTCTATTTATATGAAAATTTAATAATAACGTGAAATATAAAAACGAAAATATAAAAGGACAAATAAATTTTTTTGCATTTCTTTAAAAAAACAAATAATAATAAAAACTAATTTTAAAAACAATAATTATTTTCAAATACATATAGGTATTTATTTATCAATTAACAATTGTTTTGTGAAAAATTCAAATAATTTTACAATTATTTTAATAAAATTTTTTTTCATTTATAAAAAACTTTAATTTTTATTTAATTATAAAATATGTATTTGTATTTTTAAAGAAAACACTATATTAATAATAATAATAATGAATAAATAATTTTAATATTCTAATAATAAATAAAAAATTAATATAAAAATAAATTATAAGGGAGAGATAAAATTAACAATAATATTTATACATTATTTATTCACTAATAATAATGTTATTGCTATACAATATTTTATAATACATTTTTCATTCATCAAATTACATATTTATTTTTGTCGCTGTATCAGTGAATAAAAAATTCTGCAAATTTTTTTACATTTATTTTTTAAATTTTAATTTAAAAAAAACAAATTGATGTATTTTGCAACAGCGGAAGGAAACTCTTACCCCATTGGCTGTTTAAATTTTCGCCAACGGTGGTGGAGTTACCAAACTTTGATGCAATTTCCAGTAGAAATTGTGCAAAACAAAAAAAAAAAAATTTCCCACGATGATTCCACGATGATGTTTTACTGAAAATTATAATAATAATTAATGAAAAAATTATTTTAATTTAAAGAAGTAGAAATAAATAGTAAATTCAATTTTTTATTTTAAATTTTACCGCCTTTTTGTGGCGCCATCTACGATCTTTTTTTCTTATTCAAGTCCCTGTGGTAGTAGAACATAACCTGAAATAGAAAAAAAAACAATTAATATACTTAATCCAAAGATATATTTCAAGTTATAAAAATAAAATTAATTGAATTATGTGTTTAATGGAATTTAATTAAATTTCATTTTTTAATTAAAATATATAATTTTTTTTCGTTAAAATTATGTTTTAATTTTAAATTTTACGTTTTTATTTATTTTTTAATTTAAGTGAATAATATAGCTTGAGTTTAATTATTGTCAGGAGAAAAAAATTAACTAAAAAATTAATTAAAACGAATATTTAAATTAATTATTTTATTTATTTACAATAAACATATGGAGACGCACTCTTTTTATTTTTATTTTCTAAATTTTAAATTAGTAAAAAGTTTTACTATAAACTGACTTTTCGTTTTTAAATATAAAAATTTTACTAATAAATACTAATTTTTTGTTTATCAATTAATAAATAATATTACTTATTAATATTACTATTAATATTAATAGTAAAAATATCTAACTTATAGTAAAAAATAGTTACAACTTTAAATTAGTATTTAAATTTTTCTTTCTTGAATTAGTAAATTTTACTAATACGTTGTTATTTTTTAATTAATAAATTAATTTATTTTCTTAATAGTAAAAATATTTACAATTTTAAATTATTAACTGACTTTTTTTTAATTAGTTAATTTTCCTAAGAATTAACAATTTTTAATTAATTAATTAACTTAACATTAGAAGCATTTATTAATTTAAATTAGTAACTGACTTCAAATCTTTTAATTAGTTAACTTTGCTAATAGATAGTAATTTTTATTTAATTATTTAATTAATTAACTAATTTAATAGTAAAAATATTTATAACTTAAAATTTTTTTATTTTTAATTTTTCTAAAATATAATTTTTACTAAAAATTACTAATAATTAGCAAACATTACTATTTCTCCGTAAAACATATTATTTATTGGCAAAAAGGACAAATTATTAGTAGAATTTATTAATTAAAAAGCAAAACGTTCAGTTACTGATTAAAATGATTAAAAACTTTTGATAATTCAAATTATAAAGAGTAAAAGTAAAATATAAAAATAATAACAGTTAAATTAATTTTAAATTTCATAAACTTTGTTACTTACAAAACTTGTCTTGTGAGTATAATTCGTTTTCTTTTGAATTTCCACTTTTTTCTTGTTTGTGAATTTTTTTTTTGTTGGTTCTCTCTTTTTTTCTTCTTTTTGCTTTTATTGTTTGTCCTTCTCAAGAAGAGTGTAGAATCTTACTTTTCTAGCTTGGCTTGAAAACGATCTTCGCGAATTCCTGACGAGAATCGGAGCATTTTACCCTTTCGTCCTTTCATTCAAGGTCAAGCCAACATCCAGTTCTGCAACAAGACACCGCCGATCAAAAAGGTGCTCACAGGAAAGCCTCAAGCGGAAATTTCATTTTCCCACACACACGCACACACACTCATTTACTACACAAGGTAATGAAAAAAAAAACTATACACACAATTCACATCATTTCTCATCAAGAAAAAAAAATTTCTTTTTTCCCACTTGTTAACAATTTTTTTATATATTAAAACTTAATTTCATTTCTAATTAATATAATTTTTATTATACCGAAAAAATAAATATGAAAATAATTATTATACATGCTTTTTGTGTATTAATTTTGCTCTCTGATAAATTTTGCAATTCTAATTTAGCCAATTTTAATTACACATAAATTAGCAAAAAAAAAATCGTGCGAATCATACTTTTTAATGCTATAACAAATTTATTATTTTGAAAAAATTATTATTAACTAATTTTTCCCTCTTTCTTTTCATTTCCCTAATTTTTTCCCTTTTTTTAGCAAATACTAAAATTTATAAATTTTTTAAAAATTAAAAAAGGCCTCTGACTCACGCAACAATTGATACTTTCTTTCACTTCAAACAACTATTTAGCTACTATTTTTATAAATAAGTTATTTAATAGACATATATATTTTGTGCCACAAACGAATTTAGTCAATTTTTCTAAAAATTTGACCCGCCATTTTGAATTTCGAAAATCGGACTTCAGATTCGTAATCAGCGACCCAAAAAACCCCCGAGTAGGAAGTTTCAAACAAATTTAGGGAGTTTAAGAAAAAACTAATCCGCCATACTGGATCCGCCATTTTGGATTTTTCATTTCTGACCTTATATTCGTGATCAGCGACCCCAAAAACCCCCGAGTAACAAGTCTCAACTCAATTCGATCGATTTTTAAACATTTCGACCGCCATATTGGATCCGCCATTTTGAATTTCGAAAATCGAACTTCACATTCGTGATCAGAGACCCAAAAAACCCCCGAGTGCAAATTTTGAAGTCAAACAGATCAATTTTTAAAATTACGTCCGCCATATTGGATCCGCCATTTTGAATTTCGAAAATCGAACTTCAGATTCGTAATCAGCGACCCAAAAAACCCCCCAAGTAGGAAGTTTCAAACAAATTTAGTCACTTTTTAAAGAAATTTATCCGCCATATTGGATCCGCCATTTTGAATTTTCGAAAACGGACATCATATTCGTCATCAGCGACCCAAAAAACCCCCGAGTGCCAAGTTTGAAGTCAAACGGATTAATTTTTAAAATTACGTCCGCCATATTGCTTCCGCCATTTTGAATTTCGAAAATCGGACTTCAGATTCGTAATCAGCGACTCCAAAAACCCCCGAGTAACAAATTTCAAGCGAATTCGTGTAATTTTTAAAAACTTGTCCGCCATATTGGATCCGCCATTTTGAATTGTTCAAAGAAAATAAATCATTTAAATAAATATATAGATTTTATTTGGAGCAAACTTTATTATTGCATTGACTTGAAAAGTAACTTACACACAATACTTTTAGTATTTGAGTGGATTTTTAAAATTTTATCTGCATCAACAATGACGTGTTTTTAAAATGAGAATTGCAAAATACAAAATGGCGGATCCAATATGGCGGACGAATTTTGAAAAACTTTACGGATTTGCTTCAAAATTTTGATTCGAAAAGTTTTAAAGGCTTGCTGATTACGAATCTGAAGTTCGATTTTCGAAATTCAATACTACGTATTCAATATTTTGTTGTTAAAAGTAGTTTTGTATAAAAAATTGTGACTTGGAGTCGCTGTTTTCGAATTTGGAGGTTAATTTTTCCAAATTCAAAATGGCGGATTCAATTTGGCTGACGAGTTTTGAAAAAATATGGCGGACGATATTTTAAAGATTGATCCGTTTGACTTGAAACTTGTCACTCGGGGGTTTTTGAGGTCGCTGATGACGAATCTGAAGTCCAATTTTCAAAATTCAAAATGGCGGATCCAATATGGCGGACGATATTTTGAATAATTAATTCATTTGACTTGAAACTTGTCACTCGGGGGTTTTTGAGGTCGCTGATGACGAATCTGAAGTCCAATTTTCAAAATTCAAAATGGCGGAACCAATATGGCGGACGATATTTTGAAAATTGATCCGTTTGACATGAAACTTGTCATTTGGGGGTTTTTAAGGTTGCTGATTACGAAACTGAAGGGTAAAACCTAAAATTCAAAATGGCGGAAGCAATATGGCGGACGATATTTTGAAAATTGATCGGATTGGCTAGAAACTTGATACTCGGGGGTTTTTGGGGTCGCTGATGACGAATTTGACGTCCAATTTTCAAAATTCAAAATGGCGGAACCAATATGGCGGACGATATTTTGAAAATTGATCGGATTTGCTAGAAACTTGATACTCGGGGGTTTTTGGGGTCGCTGATGACGAATCTGACGTCCAATTTTCAAAATTCAAAATGGCGGAACCAATATGGCGGACGATATTTTGAAAATTGATCGGATTGGATAGAAACTTGTTACTCGGGGGTTTTTGGGGTCGCTGATGACGAATCTGAAGTGCAAAATCTAAAATTCAAAATGGCGGATCCAATATGGCGGCTGGTGTTTTAAAAACTCAACGGATTCGCTTCATACTAAAAACTCGGGGATTTTTAACGCCACTGATCACGAATTTGGTATTAAATTTTCAAAATTAATAAAGACAATTTTGCTGTGTAGAGAAAACAATTCTAAAATTGATCAGAATTGTTTGAAACTCGTAGTGCGAAAAAAGTTAAATGCAATTGCAACTGTACTTCAGTGTAATGAAAATATCTTTGTAAATAAAAATTAAAAAAAATAATAACACTATTTTCTAGAATATAGAATTTAAATTCTTTTCTATTTTCTCATGAACTATTTTAAATATTCGACCAAAAATTTTACTTTTTTGCTTTTCATTGTCAAAAGAGTTTTATATTTTAAATTTCAAATTTTTTTTTTCTAACAATTTTTATAAAGTACGAATTTTGCGAGAAATAATAGGTAGGTAAAAAATATTTGTCACTCGGTATATTATTTGGAGGAGAAACCGATCGTGGCATTTTATACGTCCTCAGAATGTAGTTTACAAGGAGCCTCGAGAAGCTCGGGTTGATTCATTAATCTTTTTTGTCTTGGATTCGACGAACAAGCCGGAATGTATATATATATACTTAAATGTAAACGTATAGCTGTGTATGTGTGTTTGTGTATTCTCCAGAGGGGAACGAAAAGCTACATAAAAAAATCAAAAACGATATATCTGTCTTTCGCATTTAGTTCCTTTTTTCATTTCTAATTTTTTTTTTTAATTTATGGCGCCTGCAAAAGGTTTTTTGTCTCTAAATTCTCAAAAAGTTACTTAAAAAAAAAGAGAAAAACAGGGAAAAATTATTTTTTAAATAATTTGCTTTTCTGGTTTTTAACTTTTTTTGACTTTACAATTTTGCGTAAGAATCAAAATTTTTAGTTGACTTTTTTCTGCAATTTCAAAAAAAATTGTTTTCCTATTTAATTTATTATAAAATAATTTAATTTGTCAAAAAAATCAATTTTTGTATCGTTTTTTTTTTAAATATTTAAATTTGTTGGAAAATGTTTAAATTTGTTGGAAAATATTTAAATTTGTGGGAAAATATTTTAATTGTAATGGAAAATATTTGAATATTTTTAATTTCTCGAATATATTTTAATATTAATAATTTCTAAAATATATTTATAAAAAGTAGTTTCTATTAAATATTTTTTTTAGTCAACTTCAAATTTTTCCAGTTTTTTAGAAAATAGGAGTTTTTAAAAATTTTTCTATTGTTTTTTAGTTTTTCAAAAAACTCTCCTTTTTTTCTCTCCACTTTTTCAAATTACAATATTTTTTTAACATTAAATTTTTCCAGCCTTTTTTTAATTAAAAAAATCCATTTTACATGTTTTTAATTTTTAATTTAAAAAAAAACTTTTACAACTTTTTGAATTCTTATTTCTACTTTTTCAAAAATGACTTTCATTATTTTTTTTTATTAATTCTTATTTTTTTAACTTTTCTCTCGTTAAAAAAATTTTTTTCTATTAACAATAAAGTTCTTTATTTAAAAAAAAAAATTTTTTTTCTTCAAAAATATTTCTTTTTTGAACAAATAATTTGCTAATAATAAATTTCGTTCTACTTGAAAAATATTTCTTTATTTTAAACAAATAATTTGCTAATAATAAATTTTTTTATACATGAAAAATATTTCTTTTCAATAAAAAATTTTGTTCTTATTGAAAAAAAAAATGAAAAAAATTTCTCCTTTAAAATTAGAGTTCTACATAAAAAATATTTCTTTGCACTAAAAAATCACTTTAATTAAAAAAAATTGTTGTTCTTCAAAAGTTCTTTCTATTTAAAAAATATTTTTCATTTTTTTTATAAGTTTGTTACTTGCAACATTTTTTTTTTCTACTTAAAAAGTCTTTAATTTCAAACAAATAATTTTCCTTATTTTTCTAAATCAAAAATTTGTTTTCTACTTTACGAAAATATTTTCTTTTAAATGAAAAATTTCTTTTATTTCAAAACAAAAATTTTCTTTTTTACAAATAATTTTTTTTGTATTTCAAGATAAAATAATTCTCATTAACATAAAAAATGGAATTTTCACCTTCAAAATGTTTGTTTACTTGAAAAATATATCCTTTTGTTTTAATACACAATTTTTTTATTTTTCCAAAGTATAAAATTTTTCTTCTTCAATATTTCTTTCTTTTCACTTTCAAATATATATTTTTTTTAATAAAAAATTTCTTTTACTTTAAAAAAAATGAATATAAAAATCGTTCAAAATTTTTTTTTCTAATAAAAAAATATATCCTTTTGTTTTAATTTTTAATCCAAAATTTCTTTTACTAAAAAATATTTTTCTCATTAAAAATATTTTTTCTATTTGAAAGATCTTATTTTTTTCTATTTGAAAAATATTTTTCCTATTTGAAAAATATTTTTTCTATTCGAAAAGTATTATTTTTTCTATTCGAAAAATATTTTTTTCTATTTGACAAATATTTTTTCTATTTGAAAAATATTTTTTCTATTCGAAAAATATTTTTTTTCTATTTGACAAATATTTTTCCTATTTGAAAAATATTTTTTCTATTCGAAAAGTATTATTTCTTCTATTTGAGAAATATTTTTTCTATTTGAAAAATATTATTTTTGAATAAAAAATTTCTTATACACTTTTAAATGAATAATATTTTTCTTCTTCAAACTTTTTTCCAACATGAAATATATTATTTTTTTTATAAAAAAATTGTAAAAGAAAATAATATTTCCTCTATACAAACAATTTCCGTCAAAAGTTGAATTTTTTCATTAAAAAAAAAAAATTGTCCTCAAATTATTTTTTATTACAATTTTTTTTTAATTTAAAAGAAATAAATAAAAATATTCTAAAAGTAAATAATATTTCCTCCTTTATACAAACAATTTCTGTCAAAAGTTACATTTTTTCATTAAAAAAAAAAAAAATTGTGCTTACATTATTTTTTATTACAATTTTTTTTAATTGAAAAGAAATAAATAAAAAAAATCTAAAAGTAAATAATATTTCCTCCTTTATACAAACAATTTCTGTCAAAAGTTACATTTTTTCATTAAAAAAAAAAAAAAAAAAAAAATTGTGCTTACATTATTTTTTATTACAATTTTTTTTAATTTAAAAGGAAATAAATAAAAAAATTCTAAAAGTAAATATTTTCTTCTTTATACAAACAATTTCTGTCAAAAGTTAAATTTTTTCATTAAAAAAAAAAAAAAAAAATCCTAAATTATATTTTATTACAATTTTTTTTTAATTGAAAAGAAATAAATTTTAAAATTGTAAAAGAAAATAATATTTCCTCCTTTATAGAAACAATTTTCTGTCTAAATTTAAATTTTTACATTAAAAAAAAAAAAAAAAAATTGTTCTTAAATTATTTTTTATTACAAATTTTTTTTTCATTCAAAAGAAATAAATTAAAAAATTTGAAAAACAAAGTGTGAGACATATTTAATGAATATAATTAGGGCAAAAATTGTTAACGAGAAGAGAAGCAGAGAAGGTGGTGGGGTGGGGAAGAAAGAAGAAAAAGGGGATTTTAATAAATTCATCAAGGGGGGAATTGTGAGAGAGGGGGTGGGGTTGTGCAAGGAAAGAGAGATGGTTCGGTGCGATTAAAGTTGGCCGTTCAAGTTGGCTGGCCTGAGAAATGCATAAGAATGCTGAAGGCATCCGTCTAGATATATACCCTTCTGGTACATTCGTTCACGAGTCACCGGGTAGAGAAGGCATGAAAAGTACAAAAAAAAAGAATATGAAAAAAAAAAAAAAAAAAACTGAAAGAACGTTAAACAACGTACGACCTTGACCGGAGTCTGGGACTTTGCTGGCAGGTACGTCTGCTGCTAGTGTAGCTTTAAAGAAGAAGTTTCTGCAGTGCTCGCACAGTCCCCACGCGAATTATATGTATACATATATACACGCATACAGGGTGTTTGTATTTCAAAACTACTCGTTTTGCACTATACAAAGAAAGGGGAAAAATATTCACTTGTTTTTTTAATGGAAAAAAATGCAATAATTTTTACAAGAGGAAAAATAGGGAGAAAAGAAAATACAACCTTTTATACACTTAATGGAAACCTATAAAAACCTTAAAAAAACCTATAAAAACCTATAAAACCTTATAAACCTATAAGTTGCAAGTAAGAAAGCGGTGAAGAAGAAAAATGCAACCCAACTTAAACGAGGGAAAATACAATAAAATTATCAGAAAAGAAAGCAAAAAAATTTCCTTTGGAATATCGCACGTAATATCTCTTTGGAATATTTCATGGCATATTACATGGAATTTCACATGAAATTTTTAGAATATTTCATGGAATATTGCCAGAAATTTCATATCTATTATTTCTGTGGAATATTGCACTTAATATTTCTTTGCAATATTACATGGAATATTTTTTGCAATATTACATGGAATATTTTTTGAAATATTACATGGAATATTTATTTGCAATATTACATGGAATATTTTTTTAATGAGGCATGGAATATTTTTCTTTTAAATGTTGTATGTAATATTACAAGGAATATTATTTGGAATATTATCAGGAAACTTTTTTTTAAAAGTATTACAAGGAATATTTTTCTTTTAAATATTGCATGGAATATTACCTGGAATTTGACATGACATTTTTAAGATACTACATGAAATATTTTTCTTTTGAATATTACAATGGAATTTGACCTGGAATTTGACATGAAATTTTTAGAATATTACATGAAATATTTCTTTGGGATTTTACTTGGAATATTACATGGATTTTCATATGGAATTTTTAGAATATTACATGAAATATTCCATGGTATTATTACATGGACCATTATATTGAATATTACATGGAATATTTCATTATAATATTATTATACATGGATCACTATATTGAATATTGCGTGGAATATTCATATTTAATACTTCTTTGGAATATTGCACTTTATATTTTTTTGCAATATTACTTGGAATATTTTTCTTTTGAATATTACATGGAATCTTTCTTTGGAATATTACATGAAATATTTTTTGTTTTAAATGTTACATAAAATATTTCTATTGGATTTTACGTGGAATTTTACCTGGATTTTCGTATGCAATTTTTAGCAAATTACATGGAATATTTTATTGTAATATTACATGGATATTATATGGAATATTATATATATTATATGGAATATTACATGGAATATTATTTGGAATATTATATGAAATATTTTTCTTTTAAATATCGCATGGATTATTTCTTTGGAATATTTCGTGGAGTTTTACGTGCAATATTTTTTGTGATATTACATGGAATATTACGTGAAAGTTGACATGCAATTTTTGGAATATGACATTGAATAGATTTTTTAGAATATCAATTCACATGGAGGAATTTTAAAATGTCGCATCTTTTTGGAATGTTCCTATGGAGCAATGTAAAAAATATTCCAAACAATAACTGTAACTGGAATATTTCAGCAAAAATATTACAAAACTATTCCCTTTTAAATTTACAATTCAGATTTAACTAAATTTTGGATATATTTCAATGTCTTGCCTTTGGAATATTCCGTTTGACTAGAATAGAAATATTCCAATGGTATATTATAGGAATATTCCAATAGAATATTATTCTTTTGAAATAATGTGCAACTCCAATAGGCACGGAATATTTCTCTCATATCCCTGAAATATTCCATATATATTTAAAGAATGTTCCATATATTTTAGGAATATTAAACTGGCGGACATTGGGAAAAATTTTGGAATATTCCCTTGGAGTATTAGAGTTATAACATGATTGGAATGGTGTAGGGATATTACTTTTTAAATTTACAATCCGAATAACGTGGAATATTGCGTTCACATTTCTGAAAAGTCTTTATATTTCTGGAATATTCCATTTATATTTTAGAGATATTAAAATGACACATCTGTGGAATATTCCTTTTGGAATTTTGTAAAAATATTCCATTATAGAATGCTACAATTTGAATTTAGTAAGGAATATTTCATTGGAATATTACTTCCTTTAACTTACAACCCCAATTGCTTGGAATAATTCCATTTACATTCCTGAAATAATTAGAATATTTTGAAAAATTCCCTTTACTTTTTAGGAATTTTAAAATGTCTCACTTTTGGAATATCGCAGAAACATTCCATTGGAATATTACTGTATTAATTTATCATTTTTTTAAATTTATATTTCGAAAATCCTCCATTTGGAACATTTAGAATATTCTTCTGGAATATTTCATTTATATTTCAAGAATATTAACGTTGGAATATTTATTTAGAATGATGTAGAAATATTCCATTAGAATATATTTCAATTTGAATAAAGTAGGAATATATTCATTGAAATATTATAAAGAAATATCCTATCGGGACATTATTTTGAAGTTTACATTTCCAATAGTGTCGAATATTCCATTCAATTTCATGGAATATTATTTTTATATTTCTGGAATATTCCACTAAAACATTCTCCATTTGGAATATTCCGTAGACACTTTAGAAGTAATCAATATTCTAACCTCACAAATATTGCTTTGCATTATAATGTATAGAAATATTTCATTGAAATATTTTACGAATATTCCATCCAAATATTACAGGGATATTTGTTTAAATTATGAATCATAGGAATATTTCAACAAAATATTATAGAAATATTTAATCAGAATATTATTATAGGAATATTTGATAAGAATATTATAGGAATATTCCATCAGAATATTATAGGAATATTCCATCAAAATATTATAGGAATATTCCATCAGAATATTGTAGGAGTATTCAATCTGGAATATTTAATAAATATTCCAACAGAATACAACTTTTTAAATTTATAACTACAATGATATGGAATATTCCATTCACATTCCTTGCATATTCCTTTGAGATATTGAGAATATTCCTCTGTAATATTGAGAATATTCCTTTGTAATATTTGGAATTTTTATTTTGAAATATTGGGTAGTAATATTTCTTTAACAATATTTTTGTGGAATATTCCAAAACGTGCATTATTTCTTTACAGTAAGAAAAAAATTAAAAAATTGAAGTAGTGATTAAACAGAAGTTTTGAAAATAATTTCATCTTTCTTTTGTAATTAAAAATTTTCATTTTTCGTTTTTTCGTAAAAAACAATTTGTAAATCTTTTTTTTTTATTAAATATGAGGAGAAAAAAGATTCGAATTTAGAAAAATTATTGCAGGTCATGATTTGGGTTAAAATTCCCTTCAGAATATGCATACATATATATATATATATATAGATGTATTTATGTGTATGCAGCACAAGTTGGAGAACGTGAAGATAACTTTTCAAGGTCGTTACTTTCACTATCACTTTGCCTCGACATTGAATATTGCAAAAGGTTTCAAGTATCGAGACAGTCAAGGAAAATTTGTTTTTCAATCAATTCTTAAATATCATTGAAATCAAGTTTTTTTCTCCTCTTTTTTACTTCTTTTTTATTTCGTTTTTTTTGTCAAATAATTTCCTCTTGCCCTTCGCCCCTTTTCCCCATTTTTTTCGCTTTCTTTTGTTTCTTTTATAAAAAAAAAATCTTTAAAAAATATTTAATACAATTTTTAAGAGGGGAATTTTTTTTATTTTAATTGGTGTTTTTTGTTATTATTTAAACAAAATATTTTTCTTAGAGAAAAAGTTTAGAAAATTGTTTATTTATTTATTTATTCATTTACTTATTCATTTACATATTGATATATTTATTTGATTATTTATTCAATTATTTAATCGATTATTTATTTCATTATTTATTTAATTATTTATTTAATTATTTATTTAATTATTTATTTAATTATTTATTTCATTATTTATTTCATTATTTATTTAATTATTTATTTAATTATTAATTTAATTATTTATTTAATTATTTATTTAATTATTTATTTAATTATTTATTTCATTATTTATTTCATTGTTTTTTTTTAATTATTTATTTCATTATTTATTTTATTATTTATATGATTATTTATTTAATTATTTACTTATTAATTAATTTATTTAATTATTTAATTATTCACTTATTTATCCATAAGAGAAGTAATTAATGTTTAATGATAATATTCAATTAATTAATATTCTTGATATTAATTTTGGAATAATTGTTAATTTACAAGTTAATTTATAACGACTTTCATATCATTAGTTTGATAACAAATATGAAATTAATTAATTTTAAATTTATGTTAATTTGTATTTTTTTACTTCGTAAGAAAGTTTATAATTAATTGCTTTATTGAATTGCTGATAAATAAATTATTATTATTAATAATAACAATAATAAGAATAATAATAATAATAATAATAATAATAATAATAATAATAAATAAAATAAAATGATTTAATAATAAATTAATAATTTTGCTTCATTAATTTTTATAATTTATTATTTTTCTTATTGTTATTATTATATTTATAATTATTATTATTAATAATATTTTTATTATGGTTATTATTATTATTATTATTATTATTATTATTATTATTAATAAAAAAATAAATTATTTATTTTTATTTATTATATTTATTACTAATAGTATTATAACATAAAATTAATAATATTTCTATTTTTCCAATTAGTTGTAATTTATAAATTAGTGAAAAATTAATAGAATATTAATTTAATGTATACAAATGAAAATTTTTAAACCGATTATATTTGGAGAACTGTATACAAAATAAAAGAAATTTTGAAATAAACAATATTCTCTTGTAAACAAGGGAAATTAGTATCGAAGGAATAAAATTTGTCTCTTATTTTAATGTTTATCAAAACAAATATTCTTAAAATATATTCCCAAAAGTAGAAGGAAATCATGAAAATATTCTTTCATTTCTATTAATTGCTAGTGAAAAGTTTGGAAATAATTATAATCATTAATTTATTATTTAAAAGAAATTTTTTGTTGTTTAATGTTTAAAAAAAAAATTTATTTATTGTGTTTAAAAAAAAAAATATTTAATGTTTAAAAAAAAAAAAATTTTTATTTAATGTTTATAAAAAAACTTTTTTTGTTTTTAAAAAAAATTTTATTTAATGTTTTTAAAAAAACAATTTTTTATTTAATGTTTTTTAAAAAAATTTCATTTGTTTTAAAAAAAAAATTTTTATTTATAGTTTTTAAAAATATCATTTTTTTTTAAATTAAACCAAAAAAATAGTCAAAAAATTATTTTCTACTAGTTTTTAACAAGTTTATATATAAAAGAAATTTAATTGCTTCGTGTGTATTTTTTATATTAATAAAAATATTAATTTTCATTCATTTAAAAAAATTATGAACAAATCAAAACTTTATACATTTATTACGAATACGATCAAAAATCAATTTTAAAAATTTAAAACAAAAAAAAGTATTTTAATAATTTTAAAATAAATAAATTTTCAACGAAAAGTGTAAAAAAAAGTGTTTTCTTACCTTTTTTGCAGCAAAAAAAAATTTTTTTTTCTTTCTCTTTTTAGAAGCAAACTAAAATAATATCAAAATTAAATCCCTTCTTCCATTGGTCCATGTGTTTTCATTGTCTTCTACTTTGACTTTTCAAAGAAAAAGAAAAAAAAAAAAAAATTCCATCTGATTAGAAAAAAAAAATTTGTAAATTTTTTTTTGCAGTTTAAAAAATTAATTTACAAAAAAAAATACTTTGTTAAACACTCGCGATCGTCACGTGATCATATCCCTATGAGAATTCACGACAGTCTGGAACTTCTTTTGAAAAGATAGGGATTTGGAGGGAGGGGTGGGGGTGGGAAGGGGGGAAAGAAACGACGATAGGAAATGGAATGGATGAAGGGGGTAGGAGTCGAAGCAAAGCAGGATGGAAGCAAACGGGTTGGCAACGCGCGCGGCCAAGACAGAAAGGAAGAAGGAAAAGGAAGAAAGAAAAAATAAAGAAGGGAAATAAAGTAAAGAAAGTTGAGAGTAGGAGAGAAAGAGGGAGAGAAGGCATGGCAACAGGTGAAGGGCTCCAAGTAGAGGAGAGAAAATACTTTATAATATTATACTCCTTCAAAGAACTATGCATTTTATTTATTTATTTATTTATTAAAAGATATTTTTTGTGCTTTTCTTCTTTTCTTTTTGTTTATTAATAAATATATTTATTTTATTTTTATTTGCATTTGTCTTATTATAAGTCACAAAATTATGTACAGAAATTGAATTATTTTTAAAAATTTTAATAAAATTCTTTACAACTATTCAAAAAAAAATAATAACAATAACAATTATTTGTTAATAAGAATAATAGAAATAAAAAAACGAATAAAAATAGAAAAAAGAAGACAAATAACTTCTTTTTTCTATTTTTATTCGTTTTTTTATTTCTATTATTCTTATTAACAAATAATTGTTATTATTATTTATTTTTTTTTTAAATAGTTGTAAAGAATTTTATTAAAATTTTTAAAAATAATTAAATTTCTGTACATAATTTTGTGACTTTTGAAAATAATATTTAAATTTGTCGTTAGAAATTTGTAAACATTGTTTTAATGAAATTAATTTTTTCGAAATATAATAATATAATTATATATAATAATATAAATATAATATATATAAA
The DNA here is from genome assembly GCA_032873175.1 of Leptopilina drosophilae. Lineage (NCBI taxonomy): Eukaryota > Metazoa > Arthropoda > Insecta > Hymenoptera > Figitidae > Leptopilina > Leptopilina drosophilae. The sequence continues at coordinate 38,957,912 of CM065486.1, read as the reverse complement.
TATATATATAAAAATATAATAATAATAATATTATGAAAAATTCATGATATTATTATGAAAAATTCATGATATTTTATGAAAAATTCATAAAATTATTATGAAAAATTCATAATATTATTATGAAAAATAAAAGTATTTTATTAATGAAAATATTTATTTTCTTAAAAATAAAAATATTTTATTATTAAAAAAATTTATTTTATTAAGAATAAAAATATTTTATTATTATTACATTATTCTATTCTTATTATTATTACAATTATTATTATTTTTATTATTGCAACTATTTGGGTACTTTTTTTATATTTCAGTGTCTCTACAAACAATTTATTTCTATTTAGCAAATTTTTTTTTTATTTATTTTCTATTTTCGTTTTTTTTTTAGAATTTCCACTACTTTAAATTTGCTAATTTTAGAAATGAAAAAACTATTTTTGGAAATTCTAATCAAATTCTTTAGAACGATTCAATTATTTTCAAAAAATATTAGAAATTCAATTATTTTAAATTTTTAGTATTTTCATTAAATTTCGCCAAAGAATTTACTTATTAAAAAAAAATTGATAAAATTCAATTATTTTAAAAAATTGATTAAAATTCAATTATTTTAAAAAAATCGATTAAAATTCAATTATTTAAAAAAAATTGATTAAAATTCAATTATTTAAAAAAATTGATTAAAATTCAATTATTTTAAAAAAATTGATTAAAATTCAATTATTTAAAAAAAAATTGATTAAAATTCAATTATTTAAAAAAAATTGATTAAAATTCAATTATTTAAAAAAAATCGATTAAAATTCAATTATTTAAAAAAATTGATAAAATTCAATTATTTAAAAAAATTGATAAAATTCAATTGTTTCGACAACAAAAAATTGATAAATTCAATTATTTAAAAAAAATTGATAAAATTCAATGATTTAAAAAAATGATAAAATTCAATTATTTAAAAAAATCGATAAAATTAAATTATTTCAAAAAAATTGATAAAATTCAATTATTTTCATAAATAACAAAATTTACACAGAAATTAAACTAATTTAGAATCGAAATATTATGAAATTTTCATAATATTATTATTATTATCATTATTATATTTCGAAAAAATGAATTTTATTAAAATAATGTAACTTACAATATTCTTACGACAAATTCAAACAATATTTTCAAAAGTCACAAAATTAGGTACAAAAATTCAATTATTTTTAAAAAGGCTAATAAAATTTTATACAACTATTCAATTATTTTCATAAATAATCAAAATTTCTCCCAAGAATTCAACTATTTTCATAAATAAAAAAATTTCTCCAAAGAATTCAATTATTTACGTAAAAAAAAAATTCTTGGAAAGAATTCAATTATTAAATAGATAATTGAAACAATTATTTTCGAAAAATCAATTATTTTGAGGCATTTTCAAAAAATTCTTCGCAAAATTCATTTATTTTCATAAATAAGAATATTCGACAAAATAATTAAATTTTTTTCTTTGAAAGTACTAAATTTTTTAATTAAAATTTAATTATTTTTATAAATTTTTTTTTGAAAAATCGTTCCAAAGAATTCAATTATTTTCATGATTATAAAAAAATTTTTATCGAAATTCAATTCTTTTTAAACATTTTAGAAAAAATTTTCGCACAAAATCAATTGTAGTCGTGAATAATAAAAATCTCAGGAATTCAATTATTTTTCAAAATTTCATTAAAATTCTTTTACAACTATTTAATTATTTTAAAAATTAAAAATTTCTTTTTTACAGATATTCATTTCTTTTTCAACATTTCAATAAAATTTCTCGCAATAATTCATTTATTCTTATGAACAATAAAATTCATCGTAGAAATTCTTTTTTCCATAAATATTTCAAAATTTTATCAAAATTCTTTGCAACCATTCAATTATTTTGAAAAATAAAATTTTTTTTTACTAAAATTCAATTATTTCTGAACCATTCCATTATTTGGAAAAATAAAATTTTTTTACTAAAATTCAATTCTTGTTGAACCATATTCAATTATTTTGAAAAATAAAAATTTTTTTTACTAAAATTCAATTCTTTTTATGAACAATAAATTTTTTCGCAATAATTCAATTATTTTTTGTGAATAATAAAATTCTTCTTAGGAATTCAATTATTTTTCAAAAATTTTAAATTTTATTCTTTAAAAAAATTCAAATATTTACAAAAAAATATATTATAGAATTTCTCACTGAAATTAAATTATTTTTAAATATTTTAAGAAAATAATTCGGCAGAAATGAATTATTTTAATAAAAATTTTATTTAAATTTTTTTTGAAATAATTAAATTATTTTTTTAGATTTGAATAATTTTTTCCTCAAGAATTCAATTTATTTGCATAAATAATAATTCTTTGAAAGAATCGAATTATCAAAAATAAATAACAAAGTTATTCCTGAAAATTGAATTATTTTGATGTGTTTTATTGAAATTCTTTGCAAAATTCAATTGTTTTCATAAATAACAATATTCATAACAAGAATTCAATTATTGTTAAAAGTATAATATTTTTTTTCTCTGAAATTCAATTATTTTAAGAAATTTTAATAAAATTGTTCGCAAGAATTCAATGATTGTTATTAACAATAAAATGCTTTTTAGAAATTCAATTATTATTTTCAAAAAAAGTTCAATAAAATGTTTCCAAACAGAATTCAATTATTTAAAAAAGTTGTTGTAAATATCTTCATAAGAATTCAATTTTTTGTCATGAATAATAAAATTTTTTTAAAAATTTAATTTTTTAAATTAAAATTTGCATAAAATTAGTCGAAAGAAATTAATTATTTAAAATTTTTTACTAAATTCTTTGCAAGAATTAAATTATTTTCATAAATTTTTAAAGATTATAGTATTTTTTTTTTTTCAAAGAAGTTATTAAAAGTTGTAATTACATTATTATTTACTTTACGATTTTGTAACAAAAACATATTATCAAATTTTGTACCAAAAAAATTATTAAGGAATTTGTTAACATAAAAGTTCTAAAACTTTTGTTCGAAAAGAATATTTTGTTATTATGTTACGTTATTGAAATGCAATATAATTTTTTTTATTTAATATTTTACAAATATTTATTTAAAAGTAACTGAATCTGTAAATCATTATTATAAGAATTTTAAGCTAACAAGAAAATTTCTAAAATTAATTACGCGTTATAGCTGAAGTCGTTAGGGTACTAAATAGTTGCTAGTCAGTCTTGGGTTCGATTCCTGTTGGAATTTGCAATAATTTTTTTTTTTTAAAACAAAGTATTATTCGTCTGTAACAATTATTATTATCATTATTATTATTATTATTGTTGTTATTATTATTATTATTATTATTATTATTATTATTATTATTATTATTATTATTATTATTATTATTATTATTATTATTATTATTATTATTATTATTAACATTATTATTATTATTGTCATTATTATTATTATTATTTTTATTGTCTTTTTTTGAAATCAAACTTTGTGCCTGAAAAATTGAGTTGTTATTTTATTATTTAATGAAAAATTATTATTTTTATTATTTTTATTTATGTTTATATTTTTATTTATTTTTTTTATTTTTATTTTTACTATTATGATTATTATTCATTATTATCGTAAATTTCCCTTTGAAATTATCTACCTAACCTAAAAGTATGATTAAAATTTTTTTCCAAAGAAAAGTCTTTTTTTTAAATTAAACTTTCTGCCTGAAAAATTCAGTTGTTATTTTATTATTTAATAAAGAACTTTGTAAACAAAAAACGATTCACATGTTAAAAAAAAATATACAAGAAAAAAAAATAAAAGAAAATAAGCAGAAGTCTGTTTTTCCATTGAGTATAAAATTAATTAGAAGAAGGAAAAGAATGAAAAGAAAAATGTCCTCGAGAATTGTTTGGGGCGCCATCTATGGCTTTTAGTTGGCGTCCAGTTTTGTTGCTGATTCTATGGGAGAGAAAGAATCATCACATATACAAGGAAAGGACAATTAATCATAAAAGGTATGGTGTTTTAAGCGGCATATATATATATATATATATATATATATATATAAGATAAAGATGGCCGCAATTCGCTGATCAAACTGCGAAAAGAGAGACTCGACGAAAAACCGGTTTTCATATACATATAACCTCGGCAAAATGATCTCTGTCTGGTTTCACCGACTCCCGGTTTATATATATATATATATATATATATATATATATATATATATATATATATATATATATATATATATATATATATATATATATCACTACATTTTCTGCAATCCGCATTTCTTTTCTATTCTCATTTTCTCAATTATTCCCCTTCGATGTGAAACAATTCTTGAGTTTCATATTGCTTCTCTTTTGAAAAAGTTCTGGAAACTTTTTTCTATATTTTCTTTTGTAGTAAATTTGCAAAAAACACCATTTTTTTATCGTTTCTAACCTCAAAATTAAAATATTACGATTTTTACAGTTTCTATAACCTTAAAATTAAAATATGACTATTTTTTCTATTTTCTAACACTCTAAATTCAAATATTAGGACCGTTTATATTTTTTAACCGTTTCTAACCTCAAAATTAAAATATTACGATTTTTACAGTTTCAATAACTTTAAAATTAATACATGACTATATTTTCTATTTTCTAACACTCTAAATTCAAATATTAGGAGCGTTTATATTTTTTAACCGTTTCTAACCTCAAAATTAAAATATTACGATTTTTACAGTTTCAAGAACCTTAAAATTAAAATATGACTATATTTTCTATTTTCTAACCTCTAAATTCGAATATTAGGACCGTTTATAAAACCTTAAAATTCGAATGTTATATATAGGCGCATATTTTTAAATTTCCCATAATTTCAAAATTCAAAAGGTGACGAATATTATTTTTTACAATATTTTTAATCTCAAAATTTAAATGTTAGAATTATTTTCAAATTTCCTAACCTCAAAATAAAAGTAAACATTCGTTTTTATTGTATTTCAATTGCAAAAAATTCAACTACGGCAAAGTTCAATCTTTCCAGCCTTAAAATTCAAACACAAGAAGAATTTTCAAATTTCCTAACCTCAAAATAAAAGTAAACATTCGTTTTTCTCGGTTTTCAATCTCAAAAAATTCAAATATGCGACAAAGTTCAATCTGCTTTCTAGCCTTAAAATTGAAATGTAAGAAATATTTTCAATTTTTCTAACCTCAAAATAAAAGTAAACATTCGTTTTTCTCGGTATTCTAATCTCAAAAAATTCAAATATGCGGTAAAGTTCAATCTGCTTTCCAGCCTTAAAAATTCAAACGCAAGAAGTATTTTCAAATTTTCTAACCTAAAATTAAAAGTAAACATTCGTTTTTCTTGTTTTCTAATCTCAAAACATTCAAATATGCGGCAAAGTTCAATATTTCTAACCTTAAAATTCAATAATTTTAAAAGTATTTTTTTACCTTCCTAATCTCAAAATAAAAGTAAACACTGCATTTTTTTGTTTTTCAATCTCAAAAAATTCAAAAGGAAGGATTATTTTTTACAATTTCTAACCTGAAAACACAAATTTTGATTTTTCTAAAATATCCTAACCTCAAAATAAAAGTAATTTTGTGTTTTTTTTATTCTGTTTTCCAATTTCAAAATTTCAAAAGGTATATGGTTATTTTTTATTTTTTCTATAACTAAAAAATTAAAATCAAAATAATTATTTTTCATGATTTTAAACCCAAAAATTTTTAAAAGCAGTTGACGTTTATTTTACATTTTCTAACCTCAAAATTTGAAACTGATATAATTTTTCTGTTTTCTAACCTCGAAAATATACAAATATAAGAAAATTTATGTTTTTTGCTAATTCACAGGATAAATTGAAAGTATACTGAAAATTTAGGTCAAAAATTGGAAATTGAAATTTTACAAAAAAAAAACGAAAATTTACATTATTATTTAAAACTCAAGTTTTATTTCAGTTCACGAGCATATATTTCAAACTTAAGAAAAGAAATTACAATTTTTTAAAATTTAAGTCAAAAATCGTAGGTCAACAATTTTGACAAAAATAGAAGACAATTTAAAAATTTAGGTCTAAAATAGAACTCAATTTTCAAATTTAAGTAATAAATTGAACCCTATTTCAAAATTTAAGTAAAAAATTGAATCCTATTTTAAAATTTAAGTAAAAAATTGAACCCTATTTTAAAATTTAAGGAAAAAATTGAACCCTTTTTTAAAATTTAGGTTCAACGTAGAAAACAATTTTTAATTTTCAGGTCAAAAATAAAACAAAAATTTAAAATTTAGGTCAACGAAGAAAACAATTTTTAATTTTCGGGTAAAAAATAAAACAAAAATTTAAAATTCAGGTCAAAAATAAAACAAAAATTTTAAATTCAGGTCAAAAATTTTTGTCTTTTATTTACAGACTGTCTATTTAAAATTTTTTATTTTCATTTTTTAAGGTCAAAAATATAGGAAAACTAGTCTTATTTTTTAGATCGAAAGTTTGTGTAAAAATTATGTAGGTCCGAAAACATTTTCTTTCCTACATTTGTAATTTTTTTTTGTTTTAATTTTTTAAGGTCGAAAAGTAGGTAAAAAAACCGTATCCCTTTATTTTTTTTTTGCAATTATTTTTAAATAATTTTTTTATGTCGAAAATTATGTAAAAATTCTGTAGGTCGACAAAACTTTGTTTCTTACATTTCTTTAGATCGAAAATTGTTTACAAATTTTGTAGACGTGAAAAAAACATGGTTTTTTTATGTGTTGTAATTTTTTTAGGTCAAAATTTATGTAAAAATTTTGAAGGTAAAAAAAAATTTATTTTTACTATTATTGTTTATTTTTTGAGGTCAAATTATAAATTCTATTGGTAGAAGAAAATTTTGTTTCTTATGTACAGTTACAATTGTTTTATTTTAATTTTTTAGTTCGCAAAATAGTGTCAAAAATTGTGTAGAAAAAAATGCGCGGAAAAAACTTTGTTTCTTTCTATTTGTAAATTTTTTCCGTCGAAAATTGCTTAAAAATTTCATAGGTAAAACTATTGTTATAAATAATTAAAAATTTTTTTTAAATCGCTGCTATAAACAAGCGTTTAAAACCTAAAACTAATTAATTAATTTTTACAATAATAATCCGTAAATAAATTAATTGTTATAAACTTTGATTAATCTACTTATTTCATGGATTAAATAATAATTTATAAATAATTAATAAACGATTAGTCAAATTAATTAATAAACGATTAATCAAATTAATTTATAAACGATTAATCAAATTAATTAATAATTTCTTTTCTAATTTAACCAATTTTTGGGAAATTTAATATTCGAATTGAATTTTTGCAATTGTTTCGCGTAACGAGCGAGATATTCGTGATACAATTCATTGCCACTTAAATCAATTTTATAATTATCTGAAAATTGACGAATTCTTTCAATTTCACTTTCAATGTATTGAAAATCTTGTGAATTCACGTCACTCTGTATTCCAACTGGTGTGAAAATGAATTTTACATATTTTTCCACTGTTTCATCGACAACTATTTTCTTTCCATTAATGTCAATGAGTTTCAAATTCTCAACGTTCATGATAATTGAGTCATTAATTAAAAATGGATAACCACCGCTTTCAATTGTTTTGCGACTATCGTTATCATCATTATCATCATCATAATCATCAAAATCATCAAAATCATTAAAATCATCAAAATCATCATAGTCATCATAATCATCAAAATCATCATTATCAGTATCATCATCATAATCATTGTAATCATCATTAGCAGAATCATTATTAATATCATCATAATCATCATAATCATTATTATCATAATCATCATTGTCATAATCATCATAAACATCATCATAAACATCATCATAAACATCATCATTAGTATCATCATCATTATTATAATTCCCAAAATGACTTTGTGACCCCAATTGGAAAATTGGTGCACTCGGTTGTTCGTCATCATTTTCAGGTGGCAATTGAGAAATCGAAACTTCCATTGTTTTATAATTAATAAAAGCCTGAGATATGAGAACTCCATTAGTGTCGAATGCAGAAACCGTATAGTGAACCAAAGGAAGGAAAACCGTTTTCTTAATTTCACGAACATTCAATTCAATTTCCCTCATATCTTTCACAATCGTGTGATATTCAACATCACTCAAATAAAAGTCCTCGCGATCATTGAGAAAAATAAAGCTCGAATAAACATTCGCCTTCAATTCAAGTGTAAACGTATGTTCGACTATTTGATGACAATCATTATTCAAATACAAACAAATACCAGTGAGAATAATTGGTGAATTTATTCGAAATCTCACGGAAAGAGTTTTTTTCGGCACCTTCCTCAGCAATTGCAATGGTGTTGAATAGCGAAAATCACGTTCTCGACTCGCCGCCTGTTGATCTTTGGGTTCAAGGCCAAAATCAAGTGCCGGCATTATGGCATTTCCGCTAATCAAACGTAGTTTTAATTCTTCACTATAAAGTGGAATTCCAACTGGATCGACGTTCAGAACCTTTTCCATGTAGGGTAAAAGATTAACATTATAGAGATCGAGGAATACTTCCAAAATATCGGGTACGATATTATTGAAGTGCTTGTGTCGACGCTCAGAGTGTTGATAGTGTCTCAAATGGAATTCCCTGAGTGCTGAATCCGTACCGTCATAACCGAAAATACTCATTACAAAATGTAATTTTGGTCGCCAATCCCATGAACTCAGGGGTTTTCCCTTTAGATAATTGTCCACAGTGTCCTTGCCTTCGCTTAGTGATTCATTGATCCAGTGAACTTTCACGGAATACTTTTGCTGATACATGGCAGCGAAGACGTTATTCCAAACTTCGCCTGTTTCGCCAAAGCCAAAAATATCGACATTATAGGGCGCAATGTTGTAATTGTGACCAACCTCGTGTAGAAGGACCCATTCCTCACCTTTCTTTGGCGTCAAAAATTGTGAGACATCGGATGTTATTGCTATCCAGTGCTCAGAGTAGTAGGCATAGTAGGCACAACCGCGGAAGCACGTTGTACCTAAATTCACACAGGAATCAAGAAAGATTTTTGTGCTTTTCGAATCGGCAAAAACGAGTGCTTCATTGCATGGTTCACTTCTTAGGAACATTGTCGTTCGTTCCATTTGTAAATAGCCGGAGGTTGTGTCTTCATTTTCGTAACGACTCGAACCTAAAAGATAGTCGTAGTATTGTATCAAATCGGCTTGATTCTGTAGACCAATGTACAGTCCAAAGTCCTTCTTCTCGAGGACATCAATATCCTCTTTGGATAGTAGCATTTGGGTGTAGTAATTCTCGACGAATCCGTAGAGCTTGACTTGATTGTAAAATTCCCGTTCGGCTTGTTTTGATGAGAGACTCGTTAGATATTGACTGTTGAATACTGGCAAATGGGACCAATTTTTTGTTCTCAGGGTTAATGTCAGGGGAATGTTTTGGGATACTGATGTCATTGGAACGCAATCGTTGAGTGTTGTTATGGTGAGTGTGGAATTTGAGTAATTTTGTAGACTTAGTTCATTGAATGTGCCTTTTTTTGTTGTTGTTAAACAGTGAAAATAGGATTCTTGGATTATATCAGTGGTGGTGATTTGGAGAGTGAATGTTGTATTCTTTTGGATTATTATGCCAAAGTGAGTTTTGTACTGGAAATGAACTGGTCTGACGACGTAATTTTTCGATTCGGGTTGATAGTGTCGTACTAGTGGATTTACGGTTGTTGAAAATTCCTGCAAAAGGAAAAATGTGTGGAATTAGAAAATAAGGAGATTTTTCAGATTGGTTTGTAGGAGATAAAAGGATGTGCAAAGGATGTGGTTTGTGAAGCAAAAGATGGTTCAAAACATGCTACAAAAGATGCTGCTAATGATACATTTAAGGAAGCAAACAATGCTACTGCAGATGCTGCAGAAGATGGTACAAAAGATTCTAAAAATTGTAATGTTACTGAAAATGTTAATGATGCTAAAGATTCTAGAGATTCTAAAGATTCTTAAGATTCTAATGATACTGAAAATTCTAATGATGCTGAAAAACCTTATGATTTTAATGATGCTAAAGATGTTAAAGATGCTAAAGATTCTTAAGATTCTAATGATACTGAAAATTCTAATGATGCTGAAAAACCTTATGATTTTAATGATGCTAAAGATGTTAAAGATGCTAAAGATTCTTAAGATTCTACAGATTCTTAAGATTCCAATGATACTGAAAATGTTAATGATGCTTAATATTTTAAAGATGCTAAAAGATTCTAATGACACTGAAAATTTTAATGATGATAAAAAACCTTATGATGTTAATGATGCTGAAAATGCTAATGATGCTAAAGATGTTAAAGATGCTAAAGATGCTAAAGATTCTTAAGATGCTAAAGATTCTTAAGATTCTAATGATACTGAAAATTCTAATGATGCTGAAAAACCTTATGATTTTAATGATGCTAAAGATTTTAAAGATGCTAAAGATTCTTAAGATTCTACAGATTCTTAAGATTCCAATGATACTGAAAATGTTAATGATGCTTAATATTTTAAAGATGCTAAAAGATTCTAATGACACTGAAAATTGTAATGATGATAAAAAACCTTATGATGTTAATGATGCTGAAAATGCTAATGATGCTAAAGATGTTAAAGATGCTAAAGATGCTAAAGATGCTAAAGATTCTTAAGATGCTAAAGATTCTTAAGATTCTAAAGATTCTTAAGATTCCAATGATACTGAATATGTTAATGATGCTAAAGATGTTAAAGATGCTAAAAGATTCTAATGATACTGAAAATTCTAATGATGATAATGATGTTAAATTTGTTAAAGATGCTTACGATCCTAATGATACTGAAAATGCAAATGATGCTAAAGATATATTAAAGAAATTAAAGATATTAAAGATGCTAATGATGCTAATGATGCTAATGATGCTAATGATGCTAATGATGTCAATGATTTCTAATAAAAATGCCAACAATACAAAAACTACTACTCACATCTTCGTTCCATTTAATATTTTCATCGCCGAATACAGATGAAAAAAGTATTAAAAGTAAATGTCCAATAATTACAAGTCTCATCTTTTTCTATAATTTGTTTCCAACTAAAAAAAAAAAAGAAACAAAAACTCCAAATTCCACTCTCTTTAAAAATGTTAATAAATTTTAATGTCCACCGCGGACGTTTTAGCGACAAATTATTTTATAATCGAAAAGATTATACTTTTATACATAATCCAATGTGTCTGATGTACATATCAAAAATTTCAAAAGATATATTTGAAGATTGTACATACATACATTAAAAATAATAAAGTACATATACATTTTTATATAAAATCTTTTTTTTTTAAATCACTTTACTCTCAAATCGAAAACAATGAAAAATTAAAAATATTTTCATAATTTATCTTTATCATTGTATAGGAAAAAATAATTACAAGATTATTTGGTCGATTGTACTACTGTTCTTATTGATTTATCTCGTTATTTATATGAATAAATAAAATCTCATATTTTATATGCTTAATAATAGAATATTTAAAAATATCTGATGAGAATATAATGTGTTTTTTTGGAAAACGGAAAAAAATTGATAATTATAAAAAGAAGGTTAATAATAATGAATTGTGATTATTATTTATTGCGTCATGGATGATTGTTATCGTTTTTGGTGCTTATTTCTTTTTTGTCAGTCGTAAATGGTAGATTTTTCTTATTTGAGAATTTTACTCCGAACTTGATGCATTAGACTGAATACTTTAATATTATTATTAAAAAATTATTTATTTTGGTATTTATAATAATAATTATTATTATATACATTATAATGATTATTATTATACATTATAATGATTATTATTATACATTATAATGATTATTATTATACATTATAATGATTATTATTATACATTATAATGATTATTATTATACATTATAATAATTATTATTATACATTATAATAATTATTATTTATATACATTATAATAATTATTATTATACATTATAATAATTATTATAAAAAAATGATTTTTAATTAATTAATTAAAATTATTATTAAATACCCTATAATACCTCAGAATTAACATTTATAGCTTAGTACTTGATTCTTAGGACTTTAAACTTAGTACTTATTCTTAAGACTTTTAACTAAATACCTAATACTTCAAAATTAATATCTGAAACAAAATTATTAATACTACTTGAGTTTTTAAACATCACATTTAATACTTCAAATTAAATTCTTCATATAATTAATAAGCACTTCAAGCTTCACACTTCACACTTAATGCTTTAAACTTATCATTTAATTCTTAACACATAGTTTTTAATAATTAATACTCCAAACTTATTACTTTATATTTTAAGTTTCAAATCAAATAATTATAATACTTCAGGATTTAAAATTAATTCTTAAGACTTTAAACTCAATACATAAAATTGAATTCTTAAAACTTTAGCCTAGAAGTTTTAAGAAGCATAAATATCAGGTTTCATATTTAAGACTTAATTCAAACTTGACGCATTATTTAAATTTTAAACTTTAAAGTATCGCACGGTAAATCGTTAGTTATTAAAATAACACCAAAATGGATTAAAATAACACTAAATTGGATTATTTTAATCCTTTTTGGTGTTATTTTAATACCTAACGATTTACCGTGATTATGTCTGAATTATTGAGTACTAAGTTTGAAAAAATGTAAAAAAATATTTCCCTTCCGTGTGAATAGTCGATAAAGTAGACTTTCATAAAAATTCACCCTTAATAATAACCGTAGCGCCTTAAAAAAAAATCGAGTTTCCACTCTTGTCGATTCATCGACCACAGTGTCTATGCCAACCAAAGTGTGCAGTACTTCCAAACTCTGACTAAACGTACCGCGCATGCGCCACGCTTCCCTCTTTCATTCGCCACCGAGAAAAACTTTTCAAACACCCACCAATCGTCTCTTTAAAAAAAAAACAATCATGCGCACTGCAATTCACCGACTTCTGAAGTAGTGACAACAAATTTTACATCAAACTCACATTCCAATCTCACACAATCAATTCAGGAAACGTATCCAATCGCATGTGCGTTTACTAATCAAACTTTTCTCTCTCTCTCCCTCTGTAAATTTTTTTTTTTATTTTTTCTACTTGTGATTCATCGAATACACTCATTATTATTGTCAATTTCAATGATATCTTGGGAACAAATTTTTCTTCTATCCATTTTGCCATATATATATAATACTTAACGCATTGCTTACAAATTCAGATATTATATGTATACACAAATGGATTATTACTTGTCAGAGGAAGTGTTTAACGAACAAATACAATTGAATAATATTATTATTCTGATAATGAATTGAGAACAATAACGACAAAAGAAGTGAAATAATTTATGGAAAAAGGAAAATAAAAATAATCTCCAGTGCCATTATTTGAGACGGTGATTAAAAAAAAAATAATTATAATAATAAAAACAAGGGTGTTGAAAATATGGATTACAAAATTGTTTATCGAGCATTTTTATTGGTCATTTTGCTGTTAATGCAAAAATGTAATTCTATATCGAGAAAAGTAAGTTTCATAATTATTATCTTAAATTACAATTCGAAAACTAGAGACTAATCATTTTTTTCTTTTGTTTAAGAGAGTTGATTCTATTTTTAATTATCTTTTTTTTTCTTTCTTTTAGTTAATGGTTTTAACAATGAGAATTTATTTAAACGAACAATGGACTGTTTTCAATGTTTTTGTTCGCATTTATTTTTTGTTTTTATTTTTTGTTTATATTTAGTTATTTTTTTTTTGCTTATATATATTGTTTTTTTGTTTACATTTTTTGTTTACATTTTTTTGTTTACTTTTATATATAAATTTTATATATTAAATTTAATAAGAATCATTTTTTTGTTTACTTTTATATATAAATTTTATATATTAAATTTAATAAGAATCATTTTTTTGTTTATTTTTTTACTTAAATGTTATTTATTAAATTTAATAACAATAATTTTTTTGTTTATTTTTTTACTTAAATGTTATTTATTAAATTTAATTACATTAATAATTTTTTTCTTTTTTTTACTTAAATGCTATTTATTAAATTTAATTACATTACCTAATAATTTTTTTTGTCAAGTTTTCTACTTAAATGTTATTTATCAAATTTAATTAATATTAATATATTGTATATTATTATTAATACATTATTTTATAAGATGTTAATTTTATTATTCTTTAATATTTTTTACAATTTTAATACTAATATTAATGAAAAAAATTAATGTTAATTAATAAACGTAACAACATTTTAAATAATTAAAAAAATACTATAACAACGAATAATAATAATAGTACTTATGATGATAAAAATAATTTTAAAAAATAATGAAAAATAATTATAATACTAATAAATGATTTTAATAAATTGTTATTCATATTTTTGAATTATTATTATTCATATTATTATTATTAAACATATGATTTGTAATTAACAATTTTGTTTTCTTTAAATTTATTTCACCGGTAATTGGAATTAACAATCTTTTTTTAAATGAAATTTAAATTACACTTAATTGTAATTAACAATTTTTTTAAAATTAAATTTCATTTACACATAATTGTAATTAACAATTTTTCTTTAATTAAATTTAATTTACAGTTAAACGCAAAATTTTTGACGAGTGACGATGAAAATTGCAAAAGTCAAAAGAACACATTGCTTCATATTGATGCCGAAGGTCCCAATGATTCGTTGCATTATCTGTGGAATTTTATTGATAATCCATCGGTTCTAGTTGCACTAACGAATAAATCGTCAAAACTAGATATTAAATGGACTGGTGATCCATTTTCAAAATTAAAACAAACAACTGACTGTTTACCTCAGAAAATATCATTTAATGATTCTGCCATTTTTTCATATGGATTGAGTATAAAAAAGGTTCGTTTAAAATGAAGAGAGAAACAATTTTTTTTTTTTAAATTAACTAATTTATTTTGTATTTTTTCGATTTTGTAAATTTTTCACACAATTATTTATTTTCATTAAAATAAAAAATTTTTTGAAATTGAAAAATATTGAAGAAATTAAAAATTGAAAAAAATAATTAAAAAAAAAACTTGAAAAAATAGTGAAAATAATTTTAAACTGAAGAAAATATTAATAAACATTGAAAAGAAAATTTTTAATATTGAAAATTTGAAAAAAAAAAATTGAAACTAAATTTGAAAAAAAATTTGAAAGAAAATTTGAAAAATAATTTGAAAAAAAAATTGAAAAATAATTTGAAAAATAATTTGAAAAAAAATTTGAAAAATAATTTGAAAAATAATTTGAAAAAAAATTTGAAAAATAATTTAAAAAATAATTTGTTTTACAGATATACGAGTTTAATGATGCTAATGACAGTGGAGTTATAAACTCATCGAGCAGTGCAAATATTAATGTATTAAATCCAAGTTACTTCGTATGGTACATTAGAAATAAAGCCATTGGCGACGAAACCGTTGAACTCGAAATGATTGGACACTCTTATAATGACGAGGAGAAGAATCTCACAAGAACCGGAAGCATAACACTTTTGGTAAAGATTCCCATAATATTCCTTTTTTTTAATTCAAATCAAAAAACAAACTTTAAACAAAAATTTCCTTTTCTTCCTGAAAAAAAATTATCCTCAGTCGATAAAAAAAAACAATTTTTTTTTATTTTTTCACCCAAAAAAAAAAAGATTTCCAATTATCAAAAAATAATTTCTATCAACAGATCAGCGTATTCGGTAAACTCGATCGTTTTAATAGACAACCATTCATGTTACACTCGGAGAATACGACGCAAATTGATTTATCAATTGACAATTTCGAGACAAATAAAACATTCGCAAATAGTCGTTTTGCAATTGAATTATTATTTGTCAGCGATGGTGAACCAGACATTGTGATACCGGTGAATGTGAAGAAAACAATAAACGACGAGCATACACCGGGAATATTTAAATTAGTTGAAATTAATTCGCCAAAAAATGCAAATACGTCAATGTACTTACAATGGCGACCAATTTCCTACATGACAAAGGAAAGAGATGTGACTGATTCGACGGATGTTGTTTTCTATCCGTTGGGAAAATCGAAAGATGCTTTTGATGATGCAACGAACAGTATTTTATTACCATATTATGAGGAGAATATTAATGGAATTATTGCGCGAAAATTGAATGTTTCGTTTGGCAGTAATGGCGATGGATTTTACAAGAAGACGAATTATACATCGTGGTAAGTGGTTTGAGGATTATTTTTTATTTATTTTTTTGTTATTAATGTACTGTAAGTGTTAATATTGTTGTCGATTTTGTCTTGAGATGATGTAAAGAATATTTTTAATTAAACAAAAGTTGGTAAAAATTAGGTTAACGGTAATATTCAAGATGATGCAAAAGATGGAACCAAAGATGCTGATAAAGGTACTTTTAATGAAGCGAACAATGCTGTTAAAGATGCTGCAGAAGATGGTACAAAAGATGCTAATAATAAAGCAACAGATGCTGCCAAAGATGCTGCAGAAGATGGTACAAAAGATGCTAATATTAAAGCAACAGATGCTTCCAAAGATGCTGTAGAAGATGGTACAAAAGATGCTAAAACTAAAGCTATAAATATAACTTGAGATGATTCAAAAGATAGCACAAAAGTTGCTAATGATAAAGCTAAAAATACTACTCAAAATGCTGCAAAAGATGCTACAAAATATGCTAATAATAAAGCTATAAATGCTACTAGAGATGCTGCAAAATATGGTACAAAAGATGCTACAAAATATGCTAATAATAAAGCTATAACTGCTACTAAAGATGCTGCAAAATATGGTACAAAAGATGCTACAAAATATGCTAATAATAAAGCTATAAATGCTACTAAAGATGCTGCAAAATATGGTACAAAAGATGCTAATAATAAAGCAACAGATGCTGTAGAAGATGGTACAAAAGATGTTAAAAATAAAGCTAAAAACACTACTGAAGATGCTGTAGAAGATAGTACGAAAGATGCTAATAATAAAGCTAAAGATGCTACTTAACATGATCCAAAAGATGATACAAAAGATGCTAATAATAAAAATAAAGATGCTACTTAAGATGATTTAAAAGATGATACAAAAGATTGTAATAACAGCTAAGAATACTACTGAAGATGCTGCAGAAGATGGTACAAAAGATGCTACAAAAAATACTTTCAATAAAGCACAAGATGTTAAAAATAAGGCTAAAAATACTAGTTAAAATGATGAAGAAGATGAAACCAAACAAGTTGCAAAAGATCGTTTTTTACATCATACATTGCATCTTTTCTACCATCTTCTTCAGAATCATAAGTAGCATTTGTAGCTTTATTATTAGCATCATTAGTTTTATTATTAGCATCTTTTGTATTATCTTTTGTACCATCTTTTGAATCATCTTAAGTAGCATTTGTAGCTTTATTAGCAACATTTCTACCATCTTCTACAGCATCTTTAGTAGCATCTGTAGCATTATTATTTGCATCTTTTGTATCATCTTCTGAAGCATATCTAGTGGCATTGTTTTCTTCATATAAAGTATCCTTATAGCAGCATCTTTGGTTCTATTTTTTGCTTCATCTTAAGTTGTATCTTTAGCCTCAATATTACCATCTCTTGAATCATCTTAACTAACATCTTCAGCTTTATTATTAGCATCTTTTGCATCATCTTTTGTACCAACTATTTAATCAACTCAAGTAGCATTTATAGCTTTATTATTAGCATCTTTTGCTCCAACTTCTACATCATCTTTAGCAGCATTTGTGGCTTTATTATTAGCATCTTTTGTACCATCTTTTGCAGCATCTGTTGCATTATTATTAGCATCTTTTGTACCATCTTTTGCAGCATCTGTTGCATTATTATTAGCATCTTTTGTACCATCTTTTGCAGCATCTGTTGCATTATTATTAGCATCTTTTGTACCATCTTTTGCAGCATCCTGAGTAGTATTTTTAGCTTTATTATTAGCATCTTTTGTGCCATACTCTTCAGAATCACTAGTAGCAATGTTTGCTCTATTTGAAGTATCTTTTGCTAGTTTTATGGTTTCCTCTTTTGCATCATCTTAAATCATCTTTAGTCTTATTACTATCATCTTTTGCTTTACTTAAAAATATTTTTTCCAGCAACAAAATTTTCAAATTTACTGATTGGGTCCTTCTGTAAACACAACATAAAAGACTTATTTTAATCTTATTCTAAATAATTATAATATTAATATTCTCCATTAAGTGGAAAACCAGAATTACAAATTAATTTTTATTTTCAAAAAAAATTCTAATCATTTACTTTACTTTTTAGGACACTGCTGCTTGGCTACAGTCATTCACTTGATGAACGTTTCACCAGTGGTACAATTATCCTTATTTCAAATATTATTGGTCTTCCCTTTTTGCTGTTAATTTTATACAGTTCAATTGTCTATATACGTAAACCATCCGTTAGAGAATAAAAAATTAATCATGACAACAAGAAAAAAAACAAAAGAAAGTGGGGCGTTACACCTGAAATGCTCAACAAATTTATTGTGATCACAGTTTTTAAATTTTTGATATTAAGAAAATGTATATATATAAATGTATTTTATCTATATCTCTATTATGTATCTATATATACCACAAGTATATGTAAATTGCGATAAAAATTATTTTCATATAGAAAAAGCACGACTAGGAATATCCTCTAATGTGCCTTCCATTTGTGCACTATTAATATGATTACAAATACAGATTATTATTATAAAAAGTATAAATAAATTAGTAAATTAATTAATATCAACGATATTATATCGATATTATTATATAGATTATTATATACAATATTATTATATACGATATTATAATATCAACGATTGAGCTGTTTTGCAGTTCGAAAAGGATCTCAATTCCTAATCGATAAGTGGATCAAAAGTGGTAAAGAGAATTTATTTCCAAAACTATTAATGTTTTAGAAAGTTTTGGTCATTCGAATAAGGATTGTGTCGGAAAAAGTGAAACAACATTTTGTTTATTACAGAGTTTTTATTTATTCAACATAAACTAAATCTGTTATAAAATCTATTTAGTGTATTACAGTTATTTCGTTGTTTGCTCTTTTTGATTTGGAAAATAATTCATTGTCCATTGGGCACAAGAATTTTAGAATGCAATCTTACTTGACATTGAATAGTAAAAATATTTTTTCGACAAAGGGAATTAAACGAAATGTAGTGCCTGGTGCAATGGGAGAATTTGAGTTATTATTCAAGAGCAGATTTGCCCTTTTCTTTATCCGGTGTTTTAGTGCCGGAATCTGTGGTTTTTGGTTTATTTGGAGCCTCATTGGAACCAACTGTGGCTTTTGGTTTATTAGGAGTCTCATTGGAACCAACTGTGGCTTTTGGTTTATTAGGAGTCTCATTGGAACCAACTGTGGCTTTTGGTTTATTAGGAGTCTCATTGGAACCAACTGTGGCTTTTTGTTTATTAGAAGCATCAGCGGAACCACTAGTGATTTTTGGATTATCGGAAGCTTTGGCAGCTTCAGTTGGAAGCTTATTAGGAGTCTTGGCTGTTTCACTTGTAACTGAAGACTGATTAGGAGTCTCTAAAGATTTATTTGCTTCTGGAGAATTATTAGGAGCATTACCAGAAGCTGTTTTGCTTGCTAGATTATCAGCATCAGTTGGGTTTATTGGATTAATGGGAGGAGATACATTTGTGTTTTTACCATCATTACCAGAAACATTTGGAGTTGGAAGATTATTAGGAGCCTCAGCAGATTCATTTGCTCCTAAAGGATTATTAGGAGCCTCAGCAGATTCATTTGCTCCTAAAGGATTATTAGGAGTCGTATCAGATTCGTTGGCTTCTAAAGGATTATTAGGAGTAACAGCAGATCCATTTGGTACTGAAACATTATAATCTTTACAATTAACAGTAAATTGTCAATAAAAGAGGGCAAACTTTGGATTACCAGATCCATTTGTTGCTGAAGAATTTGTAGAAGCATTGGCACCTTGATGAAGTTTTTCAGAATTTCCAGAAGCATTAGCATCATTTGTTTTATTTGTCAGTTGAGATAATGGCAAATCAATCCTGGATTCTATGTTCGATGTTGAATTTAGAAGAATTGCCGTTGAATTATCCATGTTTGTCGCATTACTAATTGTCAGATTCGATAAACTTCCCGCAGTGCTTGTTGGTGTTTTATCAGTGGCATGTTTTGCATGATCACGTGCCTGGAATATTGCCGGTATTCCAAATACTGTGGCCCATAGTCCTAGGCTATTTAAAAAAATTTTTTTTAAACTGTCATTATAATTAGCAGCAGACGATTTGATGATATTTTGCCTAGCAATCGTTTCCATGGAATTTGGTTACCATAACAACCGATTTCATGGAATTTGGTTACCTTGACAACCGTTTCCATGGAAATTAGTTACCAAAACCATTTTCATGGAAATTGGTTACCAAAACCATTTCCATGGAAATTGGTTACCAAAACCATTTCCTTGGGAATTGGTTACCAAAACCATTGTGGCTATGGAATTTCGTTACCCTAGATAGTCAATAATTTGAAAACAATATTCGCTGCTTTATTCTGCTGCTGGTAATAAAAAAAAATAATTCCAATGAAAGGAAATTAAAAAAAAATATTTAAACAAAAAATTAAAAAATGTAATTAAATAGAAAGAAAATAAAAAAAAATGTTTGTTATATTCCGAATAGAATAAACTTTTTTTCATATTATTTTAAAATAGAAAATAAAATTTGATAAAACGCAGAATATTGATAATCCTTTTAAAGACAAAATTGTAATTCGGTTTTAAAGAAATAAAAAACATTTTTTTTTAATATATACAGAAAAAATTATTTAACATTAAAAATACTACTGGAGAAGGGGAAAGAAGTCTTTCGATAATATTTAAATATTAAATTTACAATTTAAAATTGTTTAACAAATAAAAACGAAACTCTATAGAATGAGTAATATATAATTAGAATTTTTATTGAAATAATTGTATGATAATAATTATTGAAAATTTTATTCTATTATTTTGAGAAATATTAAATTAATTTCGAATAAACAATAGAATTGATAGATTTAATAGAATTAATTATAATGGTTGTAAATATTATAAAAACACTGAAAATGAATTAAATAAATAACAGTAATCTTGACAATAAAATAATATAGTTAATTATGAAATAAATAAAATAAATAAAATAAATAAAATAAATAAAATAAATAAAATAAATAAAATAAATAAAATAAATAAAATAAATAAAATAAATAAAATAAATAAAATAAATAAAATAAATAAAATAAATAAAATAAATAAAATAAAATTATTATAAATAAAGCAATATAGTTAATAATAAAATAATTATTAGATTAATAATAATTAAAATTTATTTCATTTCTATGTATTTATATATTATGTAAAGAAAATATTTAAAATTTTTTTAAAATATAGAAAAAATTATTTCTAACAAAATATATTTTCGACCAATAAAAAATAATTCTTGACAAAAAAATTGTAATAGTAAAAAGTACAATAGTAATTAGTTGATTAATTAAAGAAAATACTTACATTGGTAAAATAAAAGGCATTTTTATTCCAATAAACAAATTATTATTATTTTCTTCGAATTTTGTGACTTTTAATTTCTTTTTTTTTTTTGCTGATTGACAAGTGTTCAGGTGTTTTTAACAGAACAAATACGCCTGAAATTGACTCTATTATTATTCTCATTCCATATAACAAAAAAGGTATAAAAAAATATCTTTAACTTTAATGTTTCGTTGACCAATGAAAATAATTATTTTTTTGCTACATAAAATTTTTGCCTATATCAAGATTGACACGTGAAGAAGTTTCTCTCTCTTTCTCTCTTTGCATGTGTTTTTTAAATTTGATAATAATTTTTTGTAATATAAAAATAAAAAAAAATTTTTTTTGTATAATCTTTTGTATGTAATAAAAAAAAATTTCAAAATTATTTATGAAAAAGAAATATTTTTTTATGTTTCTTGCTTTATAGAATAGAATTTTTATTTTGAGGAAAACATTTTTTTTTGTCAATAGTTAATAATTTTTGAAAAAAAATCTTTTGATGGTATACATTTTTAAAAATTTTTATTCCTTGCTTAAAAATAATTTTTATGAATACAAAAACATTGTTTTTCACACTAGTAAATAGCAAGAGATTATAAATGATTAGAAGAGCAGCTCCATAAGGAAAAATTTTCATTTCCAATATTCATATTGTGCAAAATTCTGCAAAAAAAAAGTATTTCCATAATTTTAGAATCAAAAACTCTTTATCTAGAGTCAATTTTATTTCAATATACGTATATTGAAAAAATATCGCGTCCAAAATGAACATAAACTGATATTATTGAATATTGCAATTTTTTCAAAATTCAAAATGAGGGACAATATTTATTGTTTGCTTGAACGATCATAACTTTTCATTCTTAAGTCTGAAACTTATTTTATTTTTTTTTTGCAAATTTTGAAAGAGGACGGAAATTCAATAAACGGTAAAATTGGAAATTGGTTCTATTGGATAATGATTGGGGATTTAATCATTAACATTAAATCGGTATTTGGGAAACAGGTCATCAGTCACTTTATGTTCATTACAACACAAAATTTAGAATAAAAGAGAATTTAGAAAAGACAAATATTGTTCATTATGGTGGACTTACATTTTCTGAAAATCAACAATATATGTCGTATTATTCACTAAGGATTCAGATTGCTTCTTTACTGATGTGCTTCTACCGCAAAATCCTTCTCTGCTTGGATAATGTCATCGTTCTCTAGTTTTATTGGAGCAGGAGACGACTTTTCTAGTTCGTTAGTTAAATAAAGCTTTTCCTTAATCTCTTGCTGACTGTTTTCTGAAACACCTTCATCAACACCTGATCCAATTGTATTAGGTGTTGTAGTTGCTTTAACATTTCGAGTATCATTATCTATTGCTGATTGGACACTTGCTGGTTCGTTTAGATTTCCAGGTTTAGCAGCACCAATGTTGTTAGCACTTGGTTCCTCTGTTTTAATTTTGGTTTCATCCAATGGTGCAACTAAAGTTGTATTAAGTGGTTCTTCTACTTCTTTTACTGGCAGATTTGCCTTTATTGGTGTAAAAGCCGAGTTTTCTGGTCTGTTAGGTAAATCAAGGTTTTTCTTAATCTCATGCTGACTATTTTCTGAAACACCTTCATCAACACCTGATCCAATTGTATTAGGTGTTGTAACTCCTTCAACACTTCGAGGATCATTAGCTATTGCTGATTGGTCACTTACCGGTTCGTTTAGATTTCCAGGTTTAGCAGCACCAATGTTAGCACTCGGTTCGTCTGTTTTATTTTTGGTTTCATCCAATGGTGCAATTTTAGTTGTATTAAGTGTTTCGTTTTCTTCTTTTACTGGCAGATTTGCCTTTATTGGTGCAAGGACCGAGTTTTCTGGTCCGTTAGGTAAATCAAGGTTTTTCTTAATCTCATGCTGACTGTTTTCTGAAACACCTTCATCAACACCTAATCTAATTGTAGCAGCACCAATGTTAGTACTCGGTTCGTCTTTTTTATTTTTGGTTTCATCCAATGGTGCAATTACAGTTGTATTAAGTGTTTCGTTTTCTTCATTTACTGGCAGATTTTCCTTTATTGGTCCAGAAGCCGAGTTTTCTTTTCCATTAGTTAAATCATTGTTTTCCTTAATCTCTTGCTGATTGTTTTCTGAAACACCTGATCCAATTGTATTAGGTGTTGTAGTTGCTTTAAAATTTCGAGTATCATTAGTTATTGCAAATTGGTCAGTTTCCGGTTCGTTTAGATTTCCAGGTTTAGCAGCACCAATGTTAGCACTCGGTTCGTCTGTTTTATTTTTGGTTTCATCCAATGGTGCAATTGAAGTTGTATTAAGTGTTTCGTTTTCTTCTTTTACTGGCAGATTTGCCATTATTGGTGCAGGAGCCGAGTTTTCTGGTCCGTTAGGAATATCAAGGTTTTCCTTAATCTCTAGCTGACTTTTTTCTGAAACACCTTCATCAACACCTGATCCAATTGTATTAGGTGTTGTAGTTGCTTTAATATTTCGAGTATCATTATCTATTGCTGATTGGACACTTGCTGGTTCGTTTAGATTTCCAGGTTTAGCAGCACCAATGTTGTTAGTACCTAGTTCGTCTGTTTTATTTTTAGTTTTATCCAATGGTGCAATTACAGTTGTATTAAGTGGTTCTTCTACTTCTTTTACTGGCAGATTTGCCTTTATTGGTGCAGGTGCCGAGTTTTCTGGTCCATTATTTAAATCATGGTTTTCCTTAATCTCTTGCTGACTGTTTTCTGAAACACCTTCATCAACACCTGATCCAATTGTATTAGGTGTTGCAGTTGCTTTAACACTTCGAGTATCATTATCTATTGCTGATTGGACACTTGCCGGTTCGTTTAGATTTCCAGGTTTAGCAGCACCAATGTTAGTACTCAGTTCGTCTGTTTTATTTTTGGTTTCATCCAATGGTACAATTTTAGTTGTATTAGGTGGTTCTTCTACTTCTTTTACTGGCAGATTTGCCTTTATTGGTGCAGGGGCCGAGTTTTCTGGTCCGTTAGGTAAATCAAGGTTTTCCTTAATCTCTTGCTGACTGTTTTCTGAAACACCTTTATCAACACCTGATCCAATTGTATTAGGTGTTGTAGTTGCTTTAATATTTTGAGTATCATTATCTATTGCTGATTGGACACTTGCTGGTTCGTTTAGATTTCCAGGTTTAGCAGCACCAATGTTGTTAGTACCTAGTTCGTCTGTTTTATTTTTAGTTTTATCCAATGGTGCAATTACAGTTGTATTAAGTGGTTCTTCTACTTCTTTTACTGGCAGATTTGCCTTTATTGGTGCAGGTGCCGAGTTTTCTGGTCCATTATTTAAATCATGGTTTTCCTTAATCTCTTGCTGACTGTTTTCTGAAACACCTTCATCAACACCTGATCCAATTGTATTAGGTGTTGCAGTTGCTTTAACACTTCGAGTATCATTATCTATTGCTGATTGGACACTTGCCGGTTCGTTTAGATTTCCAGGTTTAGCAGCACCAATGTTAGTACTCAGTTCGTCTGTTTTATTTTTGGTTTCATCCAATGGTACAATTTTAGTTGTATTAGGTGGTTCTTCTACTTCTTTTACTGGCAGATTTGCCTTTATTGGTGCAGGGGCCGAGTTTTCTGGTCCGTTAGGTAAATCAAGGTTTTCCTTAATCTCTTGCTGACTGTTTTCTGAAACACCTTTATCAACACCTGATCCAATTGTATTAGGTGTTGTAGTTGCTTTAATATTTTGAGTATCATTATCTATTGCTGATTGGACACTTGCTGGTTCGTTTAGATTTCCAGGTTTAGCAGCACCAATGTTGTTAGTACCTAGTTCGTCTGTTTTATTTTTAGTGTTATCCAATGGTGCAATTACAGTTGTATTAAGTGGTTCTTCTACTTCTTTTACTGGCAGATTTGCCTTCATTGGTGCAGGAGCCGAGTTTTCTGGTCCATTATTTAAATCATGGTTTTCTTTAATCTCTTGCTGACTGTTTTCTGAAACACCTTCATCAACACCTGATCCAATTGTATTAGGTGTTGCAGTTGCTTTAACACTTCGAGTATCATTATCTATTGCTGATTGGTCAGTTGCCGGTTCGTTTAGATTACCAGGTTTAGCAGCACCAATGTTGTTAGCACTTGGTTCCTCTGTTTTAATTTTGATTTCATCCAATGGTGCAATTAAAGTTGTATTAAGTGGTTCTTCTACTTCTTTTACTGGCAGATTTGCCTTTATTGGTGCAGGTGCCGAGTTTTCTGGTCCATTATTTAAATCATGGTTTTCCTTAATCTCTTGCTGACTGTTTTCTGAAACACCTTCATCAACACCTGATCCAATTGTATTAGGTGTTGCAGTTGCTTTAACACTTCGAGTATCATTATCTATTGCTGATTGGACACTTGCCGGTTCGTTTAGATTTCCAGGTTTAGCAGCACCAATGTTAGTACTCAGTTCGTCTGTTTTATTTTTGGTTTCATCCAATGGTACAATTTTAGTTGTATTAGGTGGTTCTTCTACTTCTTTTACTGGCAGATTTGCCTTTATTGGTGCAGGGGCCGAGTTTTCTGGTCCGTTAGGTAAATCAAGGTTTTCCTTAATCTCTTGCTGACTGTTTTCTGAAACACCTTTATCAACACCTGATCCAATTGTATTAGGTGTTGTAGTTGCTTTAATATTTTGAGTATCATTATCTATTGCTGATTGGACACTTGCTGGTTCGTTTAGATTTCCAGGTTTAGCAGCACCAATGTTGTTAGTACCTAGTTCGTCTGTTTTATTTTTAGTGTTATCCAATGGTGCAATTACAGTTGTATTAAGTGGTTCTTCTACTTCTTTTACTGGCAGATTTGCCTTCATTGGTGCAGGAGCCGAGTTTTCTGGTCCATTATTTAAATCATGGTTTTCTTTAATCTCTTGCTGACTGTTTTCTGAAACACCTTCATCAACACCTGATCCAATTGTATTAGGTGTTGCAGTTGCTTTAACACTTCGAGTATCATTATCTATTGCTGATTGGTCAGTTGCCGGTTCGTTTAGATTACCAGGTTTAGCAGCACCAATGTTGTTAGCACTTGGTTCCTCTGTTTTAATTTTGATTTCATCCAATGGTGCAATTAAAGTTGTATTAAGTGGTTCTTCTACTTCTTTTACTGGCAGATTTGCCTTTATTGGTGCAGGAGCCGAGTTTTCTGGTCCGTTAGGTAAATCAAGGTTTTTCTTAATCTCTTGCTGACTGTTTTCTGAAACACCTTCATCAACACCTGATCTAATTGTAGCAACACCAATGTTGTTAGCACTCGGTTCGTCTGTTTTATTTTTGGTTTCATCCAATGGTGCAATTACAGTTGTATTAAGTGTTTCGTTTTCTTCTTTTACTGGCAGATTTGCCTTTATTGGTGCAGGGGCCGAGTTTTCTGGTCCGTTAGGTAAATCAAGGTTTTTCTTAATCTCTTGCTGACTGTTTTCTGAAACACCTTTATCAACACCTAATCCAATTGTATTAGGTGTTGCAGTTGCTTTAACACTTCGAGTATCATTATCTATTGCTGATTGGACACTTGCCGGTTCGTTTAGATTTCCAGGTTTAGCAGCACCAATGTTAGCACTCGGTTCGTCTGTTTTATTTTTGGTTTTATCCAATGGTACAATTTTAGTTGTATTAGGTGGTTCTTCTACTTCTTTTACTGGCAGATTTGCCTTTATTGGTGCAGGAGCCGAGTTTTCTTTTCCGTTAGTTAAATCATGGTTTTCCTTAATCTCTTGCTGATTGTTTTTTAAAACACCTTCATCAACACCTGATCCAAATGTATTAGGTGTTGTACTTCCTTCAACACTTACAGCATTATTTTTTTCTGTTGTCTGGGTAGTTATCCTAATAGTTGTGGATGTTATTTTGTTAATAATATTAACTTCTACAGGTTTAGTATGACTTTTTTTGGATATTCCTTTATATAATATGGTAAGAAGGCCAGCACCGCCAAGTCCGCCTGCGGTCGCTAACAGACTGTTATTGAAAATTTTAATATTGTAGCTATTTACATTTTTTTAATTTCAGTGAAAATGAAAACACATTGAAATTGAAAATACATTGAAAAAAATACATATGGAGTATTCCACACTAATTCGAAAATTATTTTGCTTTTTCATCTGAAATTATATTTAAATTTTTTTTCCTCTGGTGCTCATGGAAATGAGCAATCATAATTTTTTTTCTTAAAAAATTTGAGAAAGCTTTTTTCATAAAGCGACTTAAAAAAACTGTAAATTTTCGATTTTTGAAATATCACATTTTTTACATAAATTTTTTATTTTCAAATGCCTACAACTCGGCCGAAAATAATAATTGATCAAATTGGACACTCTTATAACGAAAAATTTTGTTCTCACGCTAAGTTTTTTTTAAATGAAAATATGAAAAAAATTTCTTTCAATAATTTAGAATAAAATGTTTAATTTTTTAAAATACATTTTTTTTGTAAGAAACTAGCAGTAAATTAACAATTTTTAATCCTTGTGCGCAAATTGGAATTGAAATTTTTTTAATTTTACTTTAATTTTTTTTTAGTTTTTTGTTAACACGGTAAATTGTTAGGTATTAAAATAACACCAAAAGGGATTAAAATAATCCAATTTAGTGTTATTTTAATCCATTGTGGTGTTATTTTAATACCTATCGATTTACCGTGAAAATAAGTAGATTTTTTAAAAAGTTTTATATTTAAATTAATTAACATTATATAATTCACATAAATATACTTACAGAATGTGATGCAATTGCATTTTTTTGATTAATAGTGTCGTTGATTTTCAAAAGAATTATTGTAATTTAATTCTCAACGTTTAATGTAAAGACGTAGAATTGACTTCGGTCTTTTATTCTGCAGGTAATGAAAAATATCTTTGAGATTATTTTAATATATTTAGTCGTCGAGAAATATTTACTTTATATTTTTTATTTTTCATACAAGTTTCCAAAAAGAAAAATTTCTAAGTTTTAAAGCAGTAAAATAAATGATATACAAAAAGTAATTTACAATATATAATGAATTAGAAAAAAAAAATTTTTCATTACATATTGTAAATTGTAAATAATATTTGCCTTTTATTATACATTTATATTTTGATTTTGCAATTGCTGATTATTTTTCATCGAGTTATTTATGAAATTTTTTACTTCTTTCCCTATCAATATTAATTACGAAAATAAATGAAAAAATAAAATTACACTAAAAATAGTTGTATTCTCATAAAAAATGTTATCAAAAATTTGTCAAAATAATAGAATTTTTTTGTTGAGAAATTTTAATTGAAATTGTACTTGAAAATAATGTAATTCTTTAGAAGAATTTTCTAAATAAATTTTCGAGAATAATGAATAATAATAATAATAATGAATTACTAAATTAGTTAATAATTCAATTTAATTTTAAGTTTTGATTCTAAAATGATTTCCAAATTAAATATTTGAAAAAAAATTTTTTTCCATTTAGTAACAATAATAAAATAATAATAAAGCTACGATAATAAAAGATTATTACTAACAAAAATCTCGACGAAAATGAAACAATATTTATAAAAAATTATATTTAATATTTATAATAATAAAAGTAGTGGATAATTTTTTATTTTGATTCTGAAAATATTTCCAAGTTGAGTATTTAAAAAATCGTTTTTTATTTTCTTCATTTAGTGAACAATAAAAAAATAACAATAATAATGTAATGGTTAAAAATTATTAATAATGAAAATAGAACAATAATTTTTTAGTAATTTAAATTTTAAATAATTTTAATTAAAGAATAATTTTAAAAAATTTTAATTAAAGAATAATTTTAAAAAATTTTAATTAAAGAATAATTTTAAAAAATTTTAATTAAAGAATAATTTTAAAAAATTTTAATTAAAGAATAATTTTAAAAATAAATTAAAAAAATTTTTTAAATAATAATTATAATAATACGATTATTTAGAAAATTTTTTAAGTTATCAAAATTGAAGAAAAAATGTATATTATAATTTTTTTTTGAAGGATTGTTTTTCTAAGGAAAAAGGTAATAATAGAAGTAAAAAAGAAATTCTTTTCTTTCATATAGATAAATATTAAAGAGAAACAAAAATTTGAGTGTTAAGCTTTTTCATTTATTGAAAATATTTCTGTAAAATGTGTATATTGGCCAGGCCACATTAGCTAACAAACCGAGTTTTTCATTTTCTTTTAATGATTTTTTAAAAAAAGAAATGAAATCGTAGCGAATAGAAAAACATAGTTTTTTTTAGAGATATATTAAAAACTAACCATCGCTCATCTTTTTTTTTTCTTATATATCCTAAGTAAAGGACCAATCAACGATACGACCGCTTACTTTTTTTTTCTTTATTATAATCTTAGTATATTAATTTATATTGTGTATAACAAAGCGGTAACAACTTGTTAATTGTAACTATTTACGATAATAATAATTATTCTTCTTTTTTTATAATATAATTACAATAAACAATATAAAGAATCGAATAACAAATCATTTTTTTTTGTCCTTATGTTTTTTTTTTTCTTTTTTGAAGATCCGATATTACAATAATACAACATTTCAACAACAAAAGAAAATCGCAATTTTGCCCTCTCCCTCCCCTCCCCCCCTTTTCATGCTTAAATTATTTTCAACAATATTTTTTTTTTTCTTTCATCGCCATTGTTTCCTTTTTTTTGTTTTTATATTTTCTTATAATATTGTGCAAATAACTCAATAAATTTTCTTTTTCCTATTTTTTGAAAACTTTTGGTTTTTATTTTCCTTTTTTTTTTTTTTGGAAAAATGAAAATATCGTTGGAATTGTTTTTTTCTTTTTTGCGCATATAAAGGACGATAGGTTAATTTTTTTTTACAATTGGAAAATTTTTCGATTGGAGGAATTCAGATAATTTTTCAATAATTTTTTTTTATGACAAAAAATATTTTTTTAACAAGAAATTTGTCTTGTTAAAAAAAAAATTTCATTTAATTGAAAAAGAATTTTTTTTAAGACGAAAAAGAGTTTTTTTTAAGACGAAAAAGAATTTTTTTTAAGACGAAAAAGAATTTTTTTTAAGACGAAAACGAATTTTTTTTAAGACGAAAAAGAATTTTTTTTAAGACGAAAAAAAATTTTTTTTAAGAGAAATAAATTTATTTATTAAGAAAAATAATTTTTTTAAGAGAAATAAATTTATTTATTAAGAAAAACAATTTTTTTTATTAAGAGAAATAATTTTTCTTACACAAAAAAGAATTCCTTTGTAATACAAAAAAAATGTTTGCAAAAGAAACTGAGAGCTCGCGTCAAGTTGTGGGAAAACTTATTGCGCACGCGCGATAGATCTTCGAGGCGCATGCGCGACACAATTCTCGGAACTCGTGCGCGCTAGATCATAAAGGTGCGTACACACGGAACACTTTTTTATTTAAAAAATAGAAAAAATGTTTATTTTCATTAAAAAAA